>JASSUY010041482.1:0-21148 GCA_032466535.1 Forpus xanthops
CGCTTTTTTTTTTTTTTTTTTTTTTTTTCTGGTAGAAAATGCATGAGTATCGTTAAACCCACATTATTTAATAGGTAAAAAAAAAATGGCTTTGGGAAAGGTAAAGTTTTGGCTGAGTATGAACTTTGTCAATAAAGTTTCTATTGGCTTCTGTAGTGCCCTGACCAACAGTTAGTTGTATTTAAATCTACTATTTTCTGACTAATCTTTCATTAATGTATTAATACTTGCTTTCACTGAAGATGCCATATGGATGAGCTGTCACAGCCTCCACCTGTGTGTGTCTTAAGATCAGCTCCCTCATGTATTTTAAGTGACCATCACACTAAGCTCTATAGGACTCAATATTTTTTCCTCTCCTGGCTGCTAGGCACACAGGACCTTGCTGCCAAGGCTTGTATGGACTGCACTGTCTTCACTCCTATGAAGGTACATAACAGCAGTGCTCTGACTTACCTGCCTCAAGCAGTGAAATTTAGATGTGGAAGGGAAAAAATGGATGTTTGAGGTGAAAAAAACACCCAAGATAGCAAGGAATATTTACCTAGAAAGGGCAAGAGTTTGTTTTTTTTCTTGATATTTTTATTTGTCTTATTTTTGATTCCTATCTGACAACCACAAGACCCCAGGAGACTTACTTAACCTTATCAGAGGGTACCTGTTCAGCTTTACTGTGATCCATGATGCTGTTAGACTAAGACTTGCTCTAAAAAAAATAATCCAGCTTCTGAAAATTCTTTAAAATCTGAAGCCGCTATAGTGTGTAAAAATGGGTATCTATGATGTGCACTTGTTGCACAAAACTAGAAGTCAGGCAAATGAAACTCCCATTAGCTCAGATTTTACTTACATGAGAAAAATATTTCTTTTAAGGACAATTCTGTAGCAGTCTGGAGTAAGATACAACAAATGATCATAATATGGAGCAAAGAAATAAATAAAAATACCCACTGTCACATGTTGCTGCATGTGAAACTTCAGCATATATCAATTATTTTGCATCACTTGTACAGATGCCTTCTCTCTATAAACCAACTTTAAAAATGTGAAGGTTTTTTTACTATGGCTATTAAGTGACAACGGTCTTCTAATATCAGTCAGTAGGAAAATGTTTATTCCTTTTATTCCTTAATTTCTGGATAGCTCCCTGATGTTCAGCTTTGCACAATTTCCATTTCACAGGCTGAGTTTACTTTAACTAAATATGTCAAGCAGTAATTCAGCTCTTAACTAGCTTTGTGGTTGTGAGACAGAGGGTAACATAAAAAGGCAGAATTTATGGGCAGAATTCATCATCATACTTTATTGCACACTCAAGCTGACCGGGCAGGAAATGTTATTAAATTGGAAGATGTATCAGAGCCTTCTGAATTGGGCAGGATGAACCCCTTAAGCCACTGGAAGGACTGACATGCTCAGCTCAGTCAGATCCCATGAATAGTTGCAGGAATGTACATGGTGCAGGTTAAGCTCTGCAAGGGAGAACAGCTGGCAGTGTTCACACTGTGACAATGCATGAGTTAGGAACTACTGTATAAAAGGCAAATAGTCATGGCAACAGTTGTGTTTGTTTGTTTATTATTCTGGGGAGTGGGACACAATAGCATCAGCTTCATTACTGCTTGTCATATGCTGCTGTAACAAGCATCAGGTGCTGCTAGGGAAGTCCAGAATCCATGTTTATTTTTCAGTAGATAGGTCAGTACTAGTAACTAACTACCTCAGAGCAAAAACAGAGGCAAAACATGGAATTACATGTCAAAGTAAGATGTAAAAACATTGGAGCTTCTGAAGGGAAAAAGAGATTTTTTAGTGAAAACTTAATGAAATAGTGTGAGAGAATTAGGTGTAATTGGAGTTTCTTGTGAAATAAAACGTATTTTGGAAAAAAAGATGCCTTAGTGGTAAGAACATACCGAAAGTATAAATGTCACAAGCTCAGGTAGGGAAATCTGTGAGGTTGTGAGAAATCTGGAGAGTTTCTGCATTATCTGTGGCTCAGCTGTCAGCTCCAGTGCTATCAAAGACTGGAATCCTGAAAAGGAGTAGTGATTTCATAGTCAAACTGAGTTAAGATTGGAAATTCTGTGGTCACGAATGCACAAAGCCAGGAATTAAATTGCATTCAAAGAAGATAAACCAAGAAGACACTCTCACTTTACAATAAATGGCTGGCAAAGAATATATAATTGTAAAAATGCAGAGTACAGTTTTATCAGTAAATTTCACTGTGTAAGCAGATCCAAAGAGCTCGCTTCCAGCGTACTGAATAAGTAGGGAATGGGAAAATTTTGAAAACAAATTTGATTGCATTTTTTAAATTATGAAGTCTTTATATTCAAGCAGTTTATTCAAAAGACACATCTTATTCCTGGATTTCTCTTTGAATTTTGTATAATATTCTTCCCCCTTCATGTTAGCTCCACGGCTAAGCGTCAGTCTCAAGACTTTAAGTTTAGTGGCTGCTCACACTGACTATTGAAAATATTTTTAAAGATGCTTTTAAAATTCCTTTCACATGCATTAGAAAAGTAATATGTTGTGCCTCTTTTCTTAGGCAAACCTTCAGATGTCTGTTTCTATTTTGTTAAGCCCACAACTTCCATGAGAAAATACAACCACCAAAATATGCACGCAAAATTTGCATTTTCTGATAATGTGTATTTATTTGTATCCAGAAATACAAATGTTGGGATCAAAATACGAATAGAAATAGTATTCTAGACGCACAGCCCTACTCCTTAACACAAAGTAAACTGGAATGGATGTGATCGATAAGGGAAAGTCGTCTGAGAACTTGAGGAGATGAAACACGAGTGTTTGATTTTTCTGGTTAGGTCAGTCTGGGAGATCACTAGGATGGCTATCTAACTTAGAATGACATACTGGTACTAGTGCTACCTGTAGTATTCAAGGCACATTGGGCACATAATTGTACTTTCATTTCACTATGACATCACAAGCTGCACTGCTAGCAAAGAAATCACACACCCCTAAGAAAAACTTAGGAAAGAAGGATAGTTAGAAATCTAAAATATTTTGTGTTCTGTAAGAAAGTTCAATTTGGCACATAGTTGGCAGTTTTATGTGATTCCTAAAATTGCACTCACTTAAAACCAAAAAAGCCTTATGTTGTCATGTTGTAAAAAAGTATTTTGAGAACCATATATGGAGAGTTTGAAACCAGCTTTTATGAGGTGTTTCATGACCGGTTTTGATAGTTTCTGACAGGGCTCGGATTCCCTCTAGCCTACTGTTCCTACTTGCAACAGCCACAAGTTGGCCCATGATTTATAGTTGGTATTGCATGTGAATATGGATGACATTAAAGTCATAAGACTCTTTAATGACTACAAAAAGATAATATGAGGGACTGACACTGTAATCTCCCTGCATAAGCTTTCCCCCTGTTGTTCAGAGGAGCACTCCTTTCTGGAAGCTTATTTCTTTTGGAGCACTCTAGCAATGCATACTTCCCTGGTCCGCCTGTGTGATAGTGTCAGATGCAATTGGTTAAGCAGCTTTCAGTGAGTTCAACAGCAGCTCACATTTTAAGGATCTCATGTGGTCTGTAAGTATGGAAAAGACTCTTAACATGATTTGCTTCACATTCGTCAGCAGTTAAATATATCAGCAATATTTTTCTGTTCATTTTCTGTGTACAATTTAGAAATTTTGGCATTTACCTACTTTACATAAATACTTTAAGAACACAAATCTCAAATCTCACTTTAATTACTTTAGTTCAAATCTGCTCTACACAAGCTTTTAAGCCAGTCAATGGATAGTCAACACTTCCCGAACTGGTCTAGTGGAGGGTGTCCCTGCACATGGCAGTGGGGTTGGAAGTAGATAACATTTAAGGTTTCTTTCAACTCCAACAATTCTGTGATTCTCTGAGTCTATGGTCCAAAACTCTTCCTGTCTGCTTGTAGGAATATTTTAACTTAAACCCCTCTTCTGGTCAATGGTCTTTATTAATGAGGAAGCTTTTGGCCCAGATTTAGAGGCCTTTTCTTGAAAACTTGAAATCATAACACATTCTCAATAGCAAGCCACAATAAAGCCATACCCAGCTTCACTCTGGGTATCATATTCTTTGTATTTTGTAATACAATATATCCATACAACTGCCTTTCTCCCAAGCACTGCCATAGGCTCCAAGAAGGAAAAAGGACATTAGGAGACTGTTTAGTGCTGTATTAAACACTAATAGAAGCACCTGGATTTCTCTATAAGAAGTTCTATAGGCTGGCTGAGGATTCCAAGTAAAGCTAACTTATGTGAGTGCATGACAGTAAAGAGACTTGTGCATCCTCTGGCTAGTGTCGTTCATTAACTTAGTAAAAGAATATCTAGCAAATAACTGACCGTATCAGTGCCTGGTTAGCCTGGTTCAGTCTTAGAGCGAGCCTAACCCTAGGCATATGAAAAGCTTAACCATGTCTCCTGCTGTCTTAATTTGTCCTTCATAAATAGCAAATGATTAGAAGATCAAAATGCATGTTTTGATAGAAAGCAGATAATTCTCAGGTGTCCAGCTCTGAAGCACTGAACTTCACAATAAATTTTATTTTCTGATTTCACATATATTCTAGGAAAACCCTTGAGCACTCCAGATGCACACAGACACTGTCTTGAGGACCCACAACAAAAGAAAAAAATAAAAGAAAGTAAAACCTGTAGGAATACATCATCACAGATCTTCAATATCTCCCTTGAGGAATTTCAGTGGTCACTAACCAAGTGCTTGAAGTTAGGCACAATACAAAGTCATTTAAAGAAACAGCTGGCAGGTAAATTGGATTATTAGAGCAATATTTATCCCTAATTCAGGACTTAGTCCTCGACAGGTTTATAGGACAGCATATCACTTTAAGTTACACACCACAGGTATGGAGTCCAAAAAAATTATTGTCAGATCAATGCAATTCAAATGGAGACTTCTTTTCTTATTTTCATAATTTCTTTTTAGATACAAAATACGGGGGGGGTGTGGGGAGGGTGGGGTGGTGTTGGCTTTTTTTGGTTTTTTTTCCATTTTTTTTTTTATCTAAACCAGTGGTCTAAATGATAAAGAAAGTAGATTCTCTGTTTTCCAGGCAGACCATGGATCCCAAGGGAAAAAATAAAACTATTAAGGCAACAGTCCTGAAGTAAGGCTTTCCTTTTCACATGCATACTAGAATCCTTCAAGAAGGGGAGCCATAAGAAGCTTTTAGGCATATAAATGTAGTATAAGGTTATAGTATACTTTTTTCCCCGTATTTAAATGTAAGTTTCAATGTAAGTTTTCAGTACGTGAGTGATTTTGTTCTTGCTAATTTTACAGGTGAAGAGAGAGAGAGAGGAAGATTCTAAAATTAACTCAAAAAAAATAGAAAAAGAAAAAGCTGTAAAGGAAAAAGAACTTCACCTTTCAGTTGTGGAAATGCATTCCCAATGCATAGTTTGGATTTTTGCCTGTTTTAAACAGTCTTCTGTGAAGTGACCTGGACAAAGTAAACATTAGGCTTGAGTATATGCTCTGCATCTCTTGGTGGAATGATGTTGCTGAGTGAAGGAAGGAGTCTGCTAAACTGCTGAAATTCCATTGCAGTTTCCTTACTACTTAGGAATTAAGAAACCTACAAACCGCTTAAAATATAAATAAAAATTGGAAAAATGCTCAATGTAAATGCTTAGTGTTTAAGTTGAAGGTACCTAGAATATTGGTCACTCACTTTAGTGCTCAGGAAGAACTCCATCAAAGTCATTGTCTGCTTTTCTAACTCTCAGGCTGGGAATAGTATATACTTTGACATCAAGAAATGCTAAAGGCAGTAATGTAAGAGATGCAAAGATTGCAGTGCAAGAAAGAAGGAGAAGAATATCCCTTCAAAAAAGTAATCTAATTGGGACGGCAGCTAAGATAATAGGGTATGGCTTGCCTTTTCTTAGTGCTTTATTGAAACTCAAAGAGAGAAGCTAATGGGGAAAGTACAGTCTGTTATGGACATCCTTTATAAGTTGAAGTGGGTACTTTGTGCTTAGAAAGTAACACCAGCCCTCCAGATTCTGAGGCTGGTGAAATCTGCCTCAAAATACGGAGTCCCCCTGCACACAAAGCAGTAGAGCAACTAGGTCTTTCCTGACCTGCACCTGGTCGCTTGGAGCATGGGCAGGGCAGAGCCACATTCCCAGCTGTATGGTGAAATTTAGTGTAAAAGAGGGGCAAGCAATCTTCCCTTTATGAAATGACTAAGTAAGGTGATCTGTGATAAATTCATGCAACAACATGAGGTGCTAGACTCTGAGACACATTAGGGCTGCAAAAGTGTTTGAGATAGCTATCTATCTGAGCCATTTGGCATGATGCCTCCCATTCCAGAAATATCATTTCCTATCAGCTCATGCGTCACTGCTGCTCCAGCTGATGAATGTGAAAACCACCAGTTGAATGATTTGGAATCAGCTGTGGGTAGTGGGTGGGAAGAACTGAATAAAAGGAGTAGGACAGATAAGAACTGCACAGCAATAAGAAATATTTTCCTCCACTTCTTTTCGCTTCACTTCTCATTGCTGTCTCTATGAAGACAGTTCTGGCTTTTTTAATTCTTCCTGCTGCAATTTTTAGCATTTTTATTGGTACCTACAATATACAAATACACAGGTGAGAATCGGTGGAGGAGAAAATCAGCACCTGAAAGAGAAAAAAGACTATCAAAGTGCCTGAAGTGTTGTAATCTACAACTGTACTTCTTGATTAGAAAGTCACATTAAAATTGTGCGATGTGTGGTGTACTTCAGTTCCACATTACTGCTGGAAATGAATACAACATAAACTAGCTGCAAGTTTTCATACACTTATTCCTGGAAGAATCACTATAAAAAAAGAAGCTGTCAATATGTTAGGCGTCAGGCCAGGAGAAGTGAAAAGACTAAATAAAGCATACCAATATTTTTATAACTACTTAACTACCTTGAAAATTTTGCCCTCAGTGCTGGAAAATGCTGTCCATTAACTTTTAATTGAAGAGATAACAAGAGGTTTGACTTTAGATCTTACTGGGAAAAGGAAGATCTAAAGTTAAAGTTTACAAAAGTAAAGTAAAAGGAAGATCCTGGTTAGCTAAACAAGGCCTCACAATTTTTTCTGTAACTTCAAACAGCAAGGAGTTTAATATGAAGACACTTGATTTTGTGGTTTTACATACATATCCAAATTCATTCATCCCACTAGTAACTCAGTTCTGCCTGTTTCCTTCCCTTCCTTAAAAGCACAAAAAAAAGTACTAACAAAAAGAAGCAATTGAAGAAATGTAAGTCTTGAAAATGAAAGTATCTTAGAAGAAAATGGTCCAAAATGCTAAAAGGTGGTTCTTGCATTCTTATGGGGCAGTGCACAGAACTGTTGATTTTTTTATAATTCGCAAAAGAATATCTGGAGGTTAATAAGGATGTTCTTATTACTACAGAAGGATATGGCACATAGATATATGCAGACCACATTATCTAGATGTCTAGAATAATTGCATTTTGAATGATGCAGAGCCTATAAAGCTTATCTTCCCTGATCCCTGCGGTTTCAGTGGCTGCCAAAGACACAGCAGTGAAGCAGAGAGAGTAAACCAAGCAGCTAGGAATAAGCAGAGGAATGCATTCTGGAACCTGCCAGCCTGTGGCTGCTCACTTTCCATATAAATAAATTTTTTGCACATAACCCCAGAATAGAATATATTACACTGTAGAGTATGTCCTCTGCTGTCAATAAAAGAGCAGAAGCCAGTGGTGCCTGCAGATTCTTTCTTGGTTAGGACCATAGCAAGTAGAACTATATACTTCCAACTTCTGCTTATGAAAGCACCCAGAAAACAAAGGCAGTATGAAGAGACTTAGCAGAATCAATCTTCCAAGGAAGGTTCTGGTGGGATTGTATGCTTTTAGCAAGAATGGGTAGCCATGAGCTTATCATCTAAAATGGGAACATTCCACTTCCACACTTACTCCCAGCATATTCACTCAAGTATTCAACTGCTAAATAAACCTCACGTGAGCTTTTCAAGACCTAAGGGTGGAAGGTACCTTCTTGTGCCTCTTCTGTTTCAACACTCCCACCAAAATCAATTGACTGTGAAGAGGATTTGCAGGAGCAGTCCCCTAAAGGATAACTTTCAATTCTTTTATTTAGTTTTGAAATATTTCTAATAGCCTTTCAAAATATGGCTGAAGGTGGTTGTTAGAGTAGACTAATTCATAAATAGAGGCCAGGATATTCAACTTAAACTCAATTGCTTACTTGCACTGATGAAAATATAACTCACATTCTTAAATAAAATGCACATTTCCAAGTGCAGGATGCAGAGGTTTGCAGGGTAATAGATTTTAGAGTAATTTGCTACTGAGAGTTACTAAAATCTTCAACATATATTTTTAAATCAGAAGGTTATAATGGATTTAGAAGGCATCAGATTGGGCAGATTTTGCTAATAAACCTAACCTAAGTATTTCTTTGTGCGTCTAATTTGAATTTTTTCAGTCTTTACAAAGGACTACCCCACTTAAATCCAACTCTGTCTGATAATTTAGACAAGGGGAAAATAGAAGGAAGTATTTTGAATGACTACAATTAATTTTTGTATATTTTTTTAACTTATATCTCACTGGAATCACAGAGCAACAGCAATAGCAGACAGTGATGTTTCAAAGAACACAACAGAATTTCTGTTCTTTTATGATTACCACTGCATTAGTTTTTGCTTGTTTGTGGGATTTTCCTTCTGAGGAGAAAAAGAACTGCTCTTCAATCACATCTACTACTCATTTTTTATCAAATATTGTGTGAAAGTGACACACATTTTTTTGAGATGATCGGGTCCTTCGGAAGACAAAAAACCCCAGAATTTTGGGTTTAGGCATGTTTTATCACCAGTTATTTGTAACCATTTGTCATCCAAAGGGTAGTAACAAGCCATTGCTATTTAGTTTTTGTTTTTTTGTTCACTTAATTATTAAGAACATCTGTAAAATATGTAAACTAGTTTAACACTGTAAAGCTAGTTTTTAAAAATGGGTAGTTTAAGAATTTTATGCTCAAAAGCTTAAAAAAATACAAAACAGCTTTATATTAGTTGGTAGTTTAGGAAAAAATGAAAACGACATCTTTGCACATGTGGTTACTATTCCATGATTATTCCAAATAAGTTCCCCTAATGCCCTTTCTAAGTGAAATGAAAAGCATTCAGATCCAGGGAATAACTGCTGTAAGGACTGCAATATTTAATTTTATGGAAGGAACAAAAAATGTCCTTTGGCACACATGTTTTTCAATTTTGTAAAATAACATTGAGAGAAAAGATAAGAATGCATGAGAGCACTTTTTTAGTAAATTCTAATCTGAAGAAAGTCACATATTCCTAGTGCTATTATATAGTGATTTTTACTCATGGCCTATCAACTATAATCTGCTACAATGACACAAACGAGCAGGAATCTTGTCCTGCTTCAAGTACTTTAAAAATCAGTGACCATCCTGTGTTTACCCAGTCATAAAAAAGACAGTTAAAACCTTGAAAAAACTTTAGAAGTTATGCCTACAGCTGCCTTAGTGATAGGCAAGTCCTTTATTTATATCAAAATAATAACTTTCTCATAACTCTTCCTTTTCACCTTAAGTTAAAATCAATGTGTAGGCAAGTGGCTACTTCCATGAATCTCAGAAAGCAACGTCCATGTTTTGATCACATCAGACACATTTCCTACTGTCGTTTGGTGGTTTCTCTATAGTAAGGAGATCATCTATGAAATATTTCCTGAAATCTATGGGACATATCTCAAGCAAGACTAAATACAAATGAGTGGTTTCATCAGCTTTGGCTTATTTGCCAGTGCTAGTGTATGTTGCTATGAGCCTCAGGAATATGGCAGCATTCTGAAGAAAGTATAGGAATGAAAACCAAAAATTACATGTTTAAAGTTTGCCTGAACTGTGTATAACTCCTATGCCAAGGGAGAACAGTAGAGATTCTAAGATACAGTCATTATTCATAAACATTTCTTACACTACAAATTCAATTGAATTTGTTAAGGATCTTTTTCTTAAAATGAACAGCAGTAAGTAGAGAATTCTTCCACACTTTTCTTTTTCAGGCAGTTACATATTAAAATTCTTCATCAAGCTTTGTGATGGTGAAGTTTAATGTGGCTTTTATAATTTGAGATGAAACTGACAGTGTCCACTTTTTCTCCACTTTCACCATCCCTTCACAGTGTGAAAACACATCAGTCTTCACCACTACAGGCAACATTTAAAGGTAGAGGTATCCAACCCAGTAGACCAGGTTAAACAGCAGGAAGGATGTAGGAAAAAAGACCCTAGAGTAAGAGTCCAGTTCTAAGATGTCTATGTGAATCCGTCCTCTCCTCCATGAGCCTGATTTACACTCTTCATAACAACAGAAAAAGCTCTGGCAGTCTTTCCCATCCAAACATTCATAGACACAGGCATCTTCAAATTCTTGCCAATACATGGCATTGTTCAATGTGATGACTGTAGTTGGTGGTCTCATATCAAGTACAGAGTAATTCTGAGGAGAGAAAAAGAAACCAACATTTTTATAAGATTCCATGGATGATACAGATCAAAATTAAGAATCACAAGAAAAAAAATTTACAGGAGCTGAGAATAAGAGGTTGATACTACAGGAATTCTAGTTCTAGGGAGAATCTTTCTTTCCCTCAAAAGATGCCTTTTCAGCTGAAATTTCCATTGAGACACAGCAGAGTAGAAAGTTAAATAATTCTAGGTGTATTTTCTGTTTGGGTAACTCAATCTTTTTTTTTCCACACTTAGGAGTTCACTTGCCTGTCAGAATGTTACTGTCAAGTTTTCTTAAACGTCTGTAGCTACTACATTTAAGAGTGGATTCTGAAAAATAAGGAACATGTCATCCCTTGTCATTTAATTATAGAACAATCTCCACCTACTATTGTTTCATTTACTGCCTTTGAACTTTACCATAATATATAAAACCAGATATGGTCAACAGATAGTGATTATTTCAGTACAGGATTTCAAAATACCACCCCTAGGCATTGTGCCCTTTAATGTTTATGGCAGTAACCACACTCAGAAATAGGAAAATTTGATATCACACATTTTCACAGCACCACTCACTCCTACAAACCTCTTCAATGTACTACCTATTGGCACTTTGTCAGCTTTTCTATCACACTATTTCCTTTTCATGAAGGGTGCTTCCTTACAACAGTATCTTCTCTCATCAAGCCACCCATTCTATCCTCACAAATGTCACTTCCTTTACTGGCATCACTAGGAAAGGTCCCATCAGATTCACTGCCTGTCTGCACTACCCTGACAAAACAGATTCCAGCCCTGCCAGTGCAGGTTTTTCCACCTCAGGGGACCTTCCTTTCCCTGTGATTGCACTGAGCATCCCTTTGACTGCAGGAGCACGCTGGGTGTCCATTAACAATCTAGTCATACCTCTGCTGCATGCCTGCTTGCAATCTGCAGGATGATCTGGGCCCCTGCTTCCACACTTACTTTACAAAGTACTCAGCATTTCCTGTTGGGGTGCATCTGAGAACTTTCACTCTGGATGTGAAACAGATCAAAAATAGGACTGATGTGCCTTGGTGGAAATTTTCCTTTTCCTGTTGACTTCATTTTCTTTCTACAGTCCCTTTAGTTTGGCACACAATACTATTACCCATCTCATTAAAAGTGCTGGTCTCTGAGCTAAGAATTTGAGGTGGCATCCTTCTGCTTAGATACTGGCATCTCCAACACAGTTAACTACATTTGAGCAACTGTCCTATAGTATCTAACCAATTACTTCTAGGACTCAGTTCATCTCATCATAAGTAAACGGCTAAAATCTCATAGGTGTATTGTGCTGTGGACTGTAAATATATTGCTGTTTAGAAGCAGATTATTCCAAATCTATTTGTTGTGAATGACTTTATATCTGAGATTAGATGACAGAAATTACACTCTTATGGTCTTCTCTCTCATTTGTAAAGTTTCAGGTGGCTGGTTTCAGAGGTCTACAGTATGCTGTGCATGGAAAAAGGCAAAGATTATTGTACAAGCAATCATTTTTTGATTGCAGCACTTTGGAGAGAAAAAAAGCTACGACTAAAGAGTACATGGAGTTCTGCTATACCACTGTGACACATATTGTTCATTTATTTCAGTCTTTTATGAAAATTTCCTACTCAGGGACTGAAATTTTCTATGCCTGGCTATAACATTTATAATAAAAAGAAGTAAAGTTCAGTTAAACCTCTCCAGATGATTTTGATAAGTGAAGATAAATAAGTGCCCTAGTGCTGCAAAGGAAACTTTCTCATCTATCAATAGCCTGGAGGTTTTTTTTTGTTATTGTTTTATCAACTCTCTGCTCATAACAGGAGAGAAAATAAATGCCCTGGTTAATTTGGTTGCTTGTAGGGGTAGTGAAGTGACTAGATACAAGATGAAAGTGGATGGTACCCACTGAGTCCTGTGTGTCTTGCTGAGCTGGGGTTGGGAGGAGAGGGGTGCATAGCCAGTGAGCACCATCCCAGTACCCAGAACTGAAAAAAATTATTTCAGACGAGATATAAGTGTGCAGGTTTCTGTTGGAGAAAAACAGGGTTGGGATTACCTGAGCATGGATTTACTAAGATTAATAGATTTCACCTTTTAGGTGGCATCACTACAAGTCTGGAAAGGAAAAGATGATATCTTGAGAGTCAGAGACACATGTAGGTCGTGTTACAGTTTGAACATGGAAGATGTTTATATATAGGAGAGGGCCCTGATCAATATCTTATACTGACAAAAAAAGGAGAGAGAGAGGCAGAGGGTGAAGGAAAGGGAAAGGGGGGGGAGGGAAAAGGAAAAAGAAGAGAGTTTGGAGAGAGAGAGGGAGAAGGAGAGGGAGAAGGAAAAGGAAAAGGAGAGAGAAGAGGGAAATGG
Organism: Forpus xanthops; assembly: GCA_032466535.1. Lineage (NCBI taxonomy): Eukaryota > Metazoa > Chordata > Aves > Psittaciformes > Psittacidae > Forpus > Forpus xanthops. Next base: position 12,965 of record JASSUY010041482.1, read on the forward strand.
AGAGGGAAAGGGAAAAGGGAAGGGGAAGGGCTTGCAAAGACTACAAGTATTTTCCAAGTAGATCAGATTGACTAGATCTAGCCAAAGACTAAATATTAAGCCCTATTGACATTTTAACTGTGTATCTTTTTCATCTTTTTTTATTGGAAAAAGGAAAGTACCGCTACCCAATGTGCCTTATTAACTTAATCTTTTAGATAAGTCATTCCAGGGAGTAATAGCAGTAGTGAGTGTAAAAATGCAATGTTTGCTGTAAAACCTCTCATTCTCAATGAGCAGATTTTCAATGATATAGAACTCTTTACATATTTCAGAAAACTCATGGCAAAAAAAAAAAAAAAAAAAACAACAAACCCACACCCTAAACTGAAAATAAAGTCTAGAACATCATTTGTTATGGAGCAAGCAGTTGTAAATGAAAGCTTCAGCATATTTAAATGAAGAAATGCAAAAGCAATATTTCAGTTCTGTTCCTGTTCTTATTTGGACGTGGTAGCTGGGAATCAGGCCACCCAAGCAGCTAAGTAACTGGCCCTCTGTATACTTTCATGTATATTAGTATGGATTGCAGTTTCACATTTCATACAACTTGGAGACACAATTTTGTGCTCAGTTTCAGTTTTATCACTTCTGTACGTATATAAACAGTTATATGGCGGTTTCAGGAATAGAATTTATTCTATTTTTAGATATAGTACAACTAATTGTGTTAAACTTGTGTGCCTACATAATTTGAAAATCCAAGTGAAAGCTTACTAAAGATTTTACAGATATGCATAAATGAATTATCTTTCATGAAACTTAGTTAAAACTCCATGTAAGTTTGTGACATAACTTGTTCTTATTACTTTTTTTTATAAAATGTAGTGAAGAACTGCAGTATTGTATGAAGCAGACACAGAATTTCTGGGGTAAAAATGATATGCATTATACACTTAAAGAATCACAGATCCTTGACCCTTGATACACTTGACTCTTCTCTCTCCCAAAATAATTTGATAAGTCTCTATCGAAAGAGGCAGCTATGTTCCTCTGCCACAGACAGAACCAAACTGACCTTTGAACAAAAAGTAAAGCAATATTTATAGAATAATCAGGGTAAAGCATAACATAACATTACAGCTTTTTCAGGAATTACTGCAAGTAAATGTCAACCACACATTCATGCCTCCATTGCTTTCACTGAATAAAATACTTTACTTACCATCACATGGCCAAAACTGACATCAGGTAGCTTAAATAAAGATAACAAAAGAATTATTCAGAAGGAAACATTGCTTCATATGCATCTAATGTTCAATAGCATTTTTTAAACATAGCATTTAAATGCATTTGTCCATAAAACACTTCACTGTGAATATTCTGTATATTCAGGGTAATATCTATACACTTTAAATCTGCATGAAACTTCAGCAGAATGAACACTTAGTTTCCACCCATTTTAAATCTTTATTCTAACCATTAGATTAATTACTTAGCAAACAATAGCTAAGTATGTGGTGATTCTTATGTTAATTTAAATCTCATCAGTGTTGCATGCTTTCACTCATTTTCATTCACGTGTCTAGAGATACATCCTCTGCACAAAGAGATTCATGACTTTTTCATTCAGTCTTTCTATAATTTTAGTTTCATATCTAGCAAGTTCATTTTGATGGCCTCATACTTTTCTTTTGACAACAGTTTATTGCTTTTTGTGAGCAATGCATTTTTACAAGATGCTATTAGAGGTTTAATGGCAATTTCATTACTTAAGTCAATGGTTTTCTAGGTTTTCTCTAATTCCATATTTATTTCATCTTTTCCTTCATTAGCTCTTCATTCAATTCTTTCGTACAGCTCTTCATTAAACCCCTTTTACCTCATGACCTATTATTCCCTGAAATTAGCCTCTTATTTCCTCCATTACACAAAATGGATATAATTTGTCCAGTTAATATTCTCAAACACAATACTTTCTACTGTTCATGAGTGGACAATCCATTTCCCCTTCCCTATGTTTTCATTAAGATTTTTTTCTCCATTATCCTGCCCCCTGTCATCCTCATAGTCAATTATAAAGCACACCAGGCAATTCTTTCTGCATGATTGTTTTAATTTAATTCATTCTAAATAAACAGCTTTTTGAGGAGTCTGAGTTTCTCTCCTGGGAATGTCTTCTTGGTCCAAAATGCAGCTATGTATAAAACCTTTTTAAGTGGCTTCCGTTTTTGTACTTGGAAATAAGCTCCTTTTTGCATAGGGCTAAAAATAAGTGCTGGTTCCAAGTGGGGAGACATTGAAATACCATTTGTGAAGTTCATAAATATTTCTAGACCCATTAAGCCATGAAATAGCAGGTCCATTTGAATATACATTGATGTGCATACGTTTGTGTAACAAGCTATGCAATCTGTTTCAGTGGGAGTCCTTTATGACTTACAGACAAAAGACCTGTAGGCAGGGCTGCTGCCTCATGGTCAGCAGGTTGCTTCAGTTAGGAACAGACCACTCAACATTTAACTGATTCTGCTGTTGCTGTGGGCAACTGTGTATACCAGCTTTTAGAGCAGATCACATGATAAACTGATAAGAGCTTGGAGCAGCAGAGTATCACAGGATTACAGGCTGCCACTGAATGGTTGTCTGATCTCTGAGCCACGCATGTACATGATAGAAAAGAAATTTAAATGTGGTCAACTTACCGACTTTTTCTTCTTAGTACAGTTTGGTTTCCTGCAACTTGAGTAGTAGTTGAGGGCTGCATACTCCATCAGAGCAGCAAAGACAAATAGAAAGCATACAGTGACAAACAAATCCATAGCGGTGACATAGGACACACGGGGTAATGACTTTCTTGCAATAGTGCTCAAAGTTGTCATGGTCAAAACAGTGGTGATGCCTGCAGAGAGAAACCAGATTTAGTAGTATGCAGCATTTTTCCATGTCACAGAATAATCACTGGAAACAAAGAAAAATCACCCAGAAATCCAAACTGAATCCAAATAATTCATTAATTTCATTTGGTAGTATGAAAAATGACATCAGTAGAGGCAACAGAATTTTGTAAACAAAATTTTCCTCTGCTATTTCTATTCATCTTTACAAAACTGACATAAATATCCTGAAAAAATGTAACCAGTCCTAGAATGAAGTCTATGGGATATCAGTTATTTGGCTGCTAGTATTTCATATAATTCCTCTTCATTCCTGAGAAATAGAAGTATTTTCATTCCCCCTTTGGACTGATTATTCATCATCTGATATGAACAGCAACCCTTCTGATAGAAAAAAATAGAATTCTTCAATGGCTCAGAAAGAAAAATAAAGCTCTCACTCAAACATGTCTCAAGAGACACCCTGCTCTAAGACCTAAATAATTGTAAGGTAATATTTCTATTTATAGTTAAAGTGATATTTTGCAATGATAAATACTGTTTGAAATGATGGGATGACTGAAATTATGCCTTATAGAAAAATTACTTCCCACAAACAGCACTCTGGAGAGGAAAAAGTACCTGTATATTACTTCTGACTATGTTATGTTTGTGAAGGAATGCCCACCTTTGATTTGTAGTGTTTGATATAAACTACAGCAATTCACATGAATAACCCTCCTCATTAAAGCCATTAGAAAGTCCCTGAAAAAGGCAGAAGATAGATTATTGCCTGGGCCACAGCCTTCTTTGATGAATAACAAATTGTAAACAAAACTAAACCCCCAAACAAACAAAGAAACAACAACAAAAAAAAAAACGCTGCAAAAAACCACAACCCAATAATCAAGATGAAAGCAATGCTGATAGGAAGTAGGAAATGTGGATTTTGCACATACCTTCAAGATCTAAAACCTGTTGGAAAAATATTTCTCTTTCCTGTCATCTGTGCTACTTTTCAATATAATTATATGCGGCTGCCATGATCCAGAATCCTCTCCAGATCCCTAAACATCAGTTCTGTCCCTAGCTGATGCTTTGCAAAAGCTTCAGAGCAAAGCCCATCCTTGGCCACTCCTAGTAGTCACCTGCAAAGATGTCCAGGTGCAAAAGATGTTGACTCACTAGCCTAGATTTTGCCCTTGCTGACTATCAGTCAATTAGCTTTTCTGTGTGATCTTGACTCAGGCCTTAGGAGTCACTAGCTTCAGAAGAACTGTACCCAGACTATGACATAATCTACAACATGAAATTAAGTTCTAGAACACTTTCTAACACAAATCCATCCTTTTCAGAGCCATGTGCACACACACTGTCACATATTTTACTACCTTCAAAAAATTCCTCAAAACCTTTAGTTTTTTTTCCAGCATGATATATAGTGTCTTTTTACCTGGCCTCAAGGGAAAGTTTTTATTTCCTGCTCATACCGTGATAGGCTCTCATATTACTTTAGGACACTTTTTAATTAAAAAGGCTAACAAAGATCTACAGTTTTTCTACTGACTGTTGTATTGACAATGTAATATTTTTCTGGAGGTATAACTTTGTATTATTTGTGACAAGAAGTACTGTGCAGGTATCTGTAATGACAAACAGCCCCCAAAGTGTCTATGGACAGGAAGGCAGAGAAGTGAAAGAAAAATTACCATTAGTCTCTGTGCTTAAGTATAGAAGTCCTCAACTTGGGTCCTATATCTGTGCCTTAAGCCAGAATGTGAATGCCTGCCTGCATCATGCTTGAGAATGTGAAAACCCAGAATCTCTGGGTGAAGACTAAACAAATCTAGCTCATTAAGTCATGTTGTCAATGCCTCACTGATACACAATCTAGGAGGTCTGAGTGGCTCTGGACTAATTTTGGTTGATTGAAACAAAGGAGGTTCTATTAAATTTATAGAAACCACAATGGTGTAAGATTCATTTTGGTTTTCAGATATTAATAGTGTCTATCCTCAGTCTCTTTGACAGCAAAACATATTTGCTACAAAAATATAAAACCCTGGGGAAAGAAAAGTTTAGCATTATCACAACCATTATAGTTTCTGGACTATAAATCACATTTTGATTTATGTCAAGGGTATGAGATAAGGTTGCTGAACAGAAAGACAGAAACATCCAAGAAGTAAAGAGCAAAGAGAAAGAAGGTGTACCAGATGGTACTGTTTTGTATTCCTATACATTTACCAGTTGGAACATAGATATGCATTTATGAATAAAATGCAGCACCCATTATTTCCAAAGACAATATCTACATTCCATGCCTTCATTTTCTCTCTGAAGCTAAGAGAATTTAGTTTGTTCAGTGTTTTCAAGTGCAATAAATCTTGCCAGATGAAACTGCTAAGTCTCTCACTTTAGGGAAGCCTGTATGGCCAAATGAACTTTGTGTCTGTTATTGAAGTTCACAGTGTTCATGAACTGTCTATTTCAACAGAATTTTAATATCAGCCAAGCACAGCTTTGAAGTAACCTAGCTTCAAAATTTTAAGGTAGACAATTGTTAAGTGGGTGCTTCCAAGTTTGTGTATAAATATCATTTTGTGACATTTATGTTCTCTGAGCAACTTCCATACCAAAGATGCTATTTGATAAGTAAAAAAGGACTATCTGGGAGATCAACTGATGCAGGGATACATAATGCATGAAAATATTTTAACCTTTAAATCACTGGCCTAAACAGTTATTCAAAATTAGTTTGAAAGCTTCTAACTGGACAACCGTATGCAAAATGAGGTAGCAGGAGCTTCAGCGTTAGAAACTGTTTGGTCACCGAGGCTTATTTTTGCTTATCCTCCTAAGGGCATATCTGTGGGATATTGGAGGAAAGGTCTACTGCTTTTACTCATGCCATTGTTTGTTTAAAACCCTAATTTCTCCACCAGCTCTGGCACCTGTTTAGAGCACTTGCTTGGTTTTCTAATGAATGAGCTTAAGATAGAATGGCAATGAAGTGATGTTCATATTTTATTAAACATTATCTGTATCTTACTTTACATCAGCGCATTGCTGGGCTCAATACCCACTTTTTATTTAAACTGCAGTTTGAAGTTGCTCTGTCATAGCTGCCTAGTCCTATTACATATTATGCCCATTTTGAAAAAGTAGGGGGAACTGGGATGAAAGAAAAAAGCTTTGTTTTTTTTTTCAGATGAAACTGAAAGCTTCGGTTGAACTTCATTCCCTTCATCGTCAAGGAAAACAACCTATTACTATTTTTCAGATCCTGACTTTTCTTCAGATACTTGCTGGCTGCTCTTGACTATGAACACTGGGAAAATATACTTTTGATTACTAGAGACAAGCAGAAACAGCAGTGAGCCATTTTTTTCTCCCCTTTGAATGGAGCTGCAATTATAAAACATGGTTCTTGTCCAATACTCAAATTCTATTTCCAGTTTCCCACTTACTCTTCAGGTGGCTAGAAGGAGTCACATTGCCACTCTGGGCATCAGCTTCTCAAAGTGCAAGTTAAAAAGAGACTACGATGCCAAGTTTTTAGAGAGCACTTTGATAAGTCCGGACAGTGCTGCCAAAAGGATACTTATGGTCCCATTTTTTCCTTTACAGCCAAATACTCCAATTGTTGTTTTTTTTTTTTCCAGCACAGAAATAGCTTATTACTTAGTGTTATTTAGAAAGAGGTGCAAACTGTCCTTCATGTAACTGTGAGTAGCTGCCAATAACTTTGGAAATTACTCATTAATTTCAGAGAATGAAATATTTCCCTGATGCTGGCCCTTTATATTAATGCAGCTACACTTGGAGCAGGTTGGGGTGCACTGAGCCTACAATTAATTTCAACTAATGAGCAGAACAATTTCAGTGTTTTGCCCTTGGCTGTATTACAATTTCACCATGTGCCACTCTCCAAATGTGGATGTGTGCTATTGCTCAGAGAGACTTGTAAGTTACATTATACAAGCAGGCCTACAGTAAACTGGGAACATCTGGTAATCGCAGCCCAAGAGTCAATAGTCAGCCTGGTAACAGTCAGCCCAAGAGTCATTGCCAGTTTCGGAGCAACACAACTCTGGGCACAAAAAGAGGTGACCCACGTACATATTATTAAAAAGCTGTATTTTAGCCCAGTAATTTAATTACTTAATTCTTCATCAAATTTTTAGAAGGTAGTCATGATAGCCATTCAATATAACCTTGGAAAATTTCATCTTAATGTTCATACTTTGAACTCATGACCTCAATATATGAATACATTCTTTGTCTGAAGTTACTCCTGGCTGAGGGGGCAAGACAGGGAAAGTCATACTGCAGTGACTAGTGATCTAGCCTATACCTGTGTCTAATTAATTTGAAAACAGAGCTGCGTGGTGTGGGAAACAACCCTCAGGGACAGGATGCGAACACTCCTTATGAAAAATCAGTAATGCAAACTGTTAGATACCTTTTCTCCCTTTTCTGTTATGCATCAAAAAGGATAACCCAAATGGATGCTGTGTGACTCTGCACAAACATAGGCTGCAGACTATTATTTAAAAGATGAAGAATGGTCAATCTTTCCTTATCTCCACTGACACACTGAATTTAAGAAGAAAGGAGTTCATCAGAGTACACTAAAGGCCTACTGCTCAATTTTCTGGCCATGGAGGAAAGTCTACACAACCAGCAACAGGCAGTTGTACAACTGCGCTGTGCTCACCTTTGTATAGTCTTTTGAGCCGTCCTGGAGGTAGAGAGAGACCTACAGAATAACTCTGTCTTAGGGTCTGTCATGTTGTTGGGGCCACAGTGTAAAGGCACGTTGGCACTCCCATAAAGGGAGCGAGGACTGAATATTTCTTTATTGGAAAATAACCTTAGACATCTTTGTCAGCGATATTTAAAGCAGGATTGAGTGCACCCTCAGCAAGTTTGCCGATGACACCAAGCTGCGTGATTCAGTTGATACGCTGGAGGGAAGGAACGTCATCCAGACAGACCTTGTCATGCTTGTGAGGTGGGCTGATGCCAACCTTATGAAGTTTAACCATGACAAGTGCAAGCTTCTACACCTAGGTTGGAGCAATCGCAGGCACAGGTACAGGTTGGACAGAGAAGAGATTCAGAGCAGCCCTATGGAGAAGGACCTGGGGGTTGATGAGAGAATGAAAATGAGCCGGCAGTGTGTGCTTGCAGCCCAGAAAGCCAGCTGTATCCTGGGCTACATCAAAAGGACCGTGACCAGCAGTTCAAGGGAGATGATCCTGCCCCTCTACTCTGCTCTTGTGAGACCTCACTTGGAGTACTGTGTGCAGTTGTGGTGTCCTCA
>JASSUY010041482.1:21244-33064 GCA_032466535.1 Forpus xanthops
CCCCCTGCCCTCTAGGGCTATATCCCATGGAACCTTACTGAGCAGGTTCCTGAAGAGGCCAAAGTCTGCTCTCTTGAGGTCCAGGGCAGTGAATTTGCTGCATGCTCTTCTCACTATCCTGAGGACCTCGAATTCGACCATCTCATGATCTCTGCAATCAAGGCTGCCCTGGAGAGTCACATTTCCAACCAGCCCTTCCCTGTTGGTGAGGATGAGGTCAAGCATGGTACCTCTCCTTGTAGGCTCCTCTATTACTTGCAAAAAAAATGGTCTTCCAAACAATTGAGGAACTTCCTTCATTGCTTGTGCCGGGCTGCACCATCCCTCCAACAGATATCAGGGTGGTTGAAGTCCCCCATGAGAACAAAGACGTGTGAGCATGAGGCTACTCCTATCTGTCAATACAGCACTTCATCCACCTCTTGGTCAGGCAATCTCTAACAGATCCCCACAATAATGTCTCCCATCGTTCTTCTCCCTTTAACCCTGACCCACAAACTTTCTGTCGACTGCTCACCTATTCCCAGACAGAGTTCCATACTCTCCATAAATAGCAGCTGCCCCTCCCTGCCCACCAGGCCTGTCTTTCCTAAACAGCCTGTAACCTGCCGCTCCAACACATCAGTCATAGCAGCCATCCCACCATGTCCTGTGATACCTGTGATATCACACCCCCATAGATATGCACACATCACCAGTTCCTCCTATTTCTTCCCCATGTTATGGGCATTTGTGAAGTGTGAACAGTGCCGGCTGCTTGCAGTCATCTTATTGCAGGTTCTCTGAGAACTTTATTTCTACAACTCCAGGTCACTGAGCTGCTCTGGGTTTGGAAAGTTGCCCTGTGTCACTCACTGAGAATTAAATATAACCTCCCATTAGGAGGATGGCTTAGGGTTGATAGTAGGAATGGTTAGGATATAGGTTCATTGCTTAAATAAAGCTGTGGCTAGTGAGGAAGTTAAGCTTAGAGGATATTTTTGGTAATATATTTCTTCTATCATTTAGCTGAAAGTTGCTAAACGGTCGAAGCATTAGAAGTTTCAGGAGGAATGATGTTTGTTTACCCAGGGCTTAGTGTACCCTGAATAGATGACTTCATGATTTTTGCATGAATGAAGAACTTAGAAAGGGGGATGAGACTTCCAGATAAGTTCAAGAGACTTAGCCACTAAAATCTCATTCAGAATGAATGATGTTTAGAGGGTTTTTTAGCATTTCATTTTTCTTTTCCCCTTCAGGGCCTTCAGGATCTTTATGCTAGAAACCACAGCACCCTCAGAATAGGTGGTTGCTCAGATTTATTAGCGCAGGAGAGAGACAGACAGAAACAGGACCTAAGTAATTTTGTAAATCTGTAGAAAGGCTGTGAAGGTTTTGTTGTCAAAGATTCCTCTTGAGATGAAGTAGAGCATCTCTACATGGTGTTTGAAAGACATCTAACAGAAATGGATTCACATATAAGTAGCTACTGTTTCTAGCAAATGTTTATTTACTTGGATGACAAAGGATGGGGAATACTGGTGACTCTTGAACAGCTGTATAAGGGAGTGGGAAATAGAGGTGCGTTGTATAGATGGCACTCCTATACTGTGGTTGGATGAAGGCTTGTTGACACACAGCAGCACTTGAGAATACTGTGCTTGCTTCAGGCTGCCTCTGAAGAGGTATAGCCTGTTCACAGCCCTTGTTCTCCAGTCATTCCTTGCAGCAATATCACCCTCTCAAACCTGGAGACTTATTTGCTCCTACAAATGCTTCCTGCCTGATTTCAGTCCAAAAAGTCAGGCACGTCAGCTTTTAATAATATATTCTTTAGAAATGAAATGATTTAAACAGTCTAGTTGGTTAACTGGAGATGGTAACAAACTCCTGCCGGAACAAGGAAAGAATAGCTGGGAATGCTAACCTCCATGCTTGAAAACAGGCATATAAACCTTGACATAGTTTTCTCTTTTTCTTAGACTGGTAGATTTCTGACTGAGTTATTACTGGCAGACCTGGCAACCATAGTCTGGACTAAAATGGTAGTTTTTCCTTCAGTTGTGCTGTATGCCTATTATATAGACCTGTGCCCTTGATGCTGTCAAAATATACAGGTTTTCCTACTGGTATAAGAACAAAAGGTCAACATTTCTAAGTATATCCTAAAACATAATTCCAGAATACACACATTTGTCCTGACATGTATGAGCTACTGGAAAACCTATACCAGCATAATTCTCTACAGTCTATGAAAAATATCCACACAACTAGAGTGGAACTTGACTTCAAACACAAACTAAAACACTTTGCTTGAGTTAATATTATTATATCCCACAGTTTTATGTATATATAAGACCTAATGACCTGTGGGGGAGAGTTTTAGAAGGGAAGGAAACCAGCAGTGCAACTAATTAATTCTTCAAAAATGTCACTAAAATATCATAGTGAGAACAAGGAGACAGACATTAATTCTCGAATATTATGCTAGTGTCATTCCAAAGGGTCAGAATAGTTTACTCTTAATTACCCTATTAAAGGCAGAAAACCAGAGGCTTCAGTGGTAAGTAACTATGGATCTGCAAGACGTGGTAACAATAATCCAAAGCATATAGCCAGTGGTACCTTTGCTGATATTTTCAAATGACAGTGAAGAAACTACACAAAAAGAGCAGGAAAGGAAATTATTAACAACTTACCTAATGCTGTTCTTGCTGGTGTGGCATCTTTTTTAATCCAAAAAGACACCCAGGAAAGAACAACTGTTAATATACAGGGAATGTACGTTTGAATAGTGAAGTATCCCATTCTTCTACTTAAGTCGAAGTATATAGTCATGACTACATAATCACCTGCAATAACAGCATAGAAAATAAATACATTTTGGTGAGATACAGGAAGTTGTTCGCTGACCTACTAACTTTTTAAACTTCCTAAAAACACTGCGTGCAAAATATTTCTTAATGTTTTGAGAAATTTGTGCAATAATGCTCACATGAAATAGAATTTAAATAAATTTTCCATTCTAATTTCCTTTAGTTCTAGTTGTCTGTGGAAATGTTGATCTATTTGGACAAGCACAGCCTCTCAGTAATCATTCTTGATGAGTAAATTTTTGAAAGGCATCTGGAATTTCAAGACGATATGTCTGGATGGCTCCATGGCCACATCATTTACTGGATTCTGTATCCAAACTGCACAAAACCTTTCCTTCTGTAGGCTATGTCTTCCCTTCCTCAATTTCAGGCTTGAGTGATCTATGTCATCTTTTGATGTATGAATCAGGCAGTAGCAGTCTTTATGTGAAGTGTAGAATGCACATGAGTATGGCTTTACACAAGTCATTTGTAGACACGAGTGCCTTAATGCTGATGAAACTGCATGCTTGAAAGAACTCATAATTACAAATCAAGAGTCTCTTTTTGTCAGCATTCCTCCAAAGTAGCTGTCACTTTTCATAACTAAAACTTTCAGAAAGTGAGTCTGGATAATAAGTTTATTCTACTGTAAAAAAAAAAATTAAAATTATTAATAATAGTAAAAATCATGAAATCAAGAACTCTGTGAGAAGGTTAATTCATCTCACATTATATGATTTTTCCATAGTATCTATCTCTTTTGTTAACCCTTGTGACTACACAACAGATAATAATCTGTCTCTCTCTCTACTCAGTAAAGGTTATTGACCTTATCACCTCCCTTTTTTCTAACAGCTCCCTCAGCTTCATAGATGTTAACTATCCTCTTCTCTCAGACAGTCACAGTGATTAACAGTAATGAAACTCAACTGAGACCAATTTCTGTACTTTGCTTGAAGTATATTACTTTCCTTTCAGACATGAAAAAGAATTTATGTGCCTGAGAACTTTTATAGGGCTCTGTTTGATTATGTCAAACTTGACCTAATAAATTAAATTGCTTTGTGCTACAAACTTTGACTTTATAGAATATGATATTTGAAGAAGTCATGTGCAATATGTTGATCTGTCCTACCGCAGCAAAACATCATGAGACTAAAGAAATTATTAGCACAGAATGGTGAATCTCCCAAGGAATGTACATATAACTCACCCAAGTAGAGGCATACTGGGTTCATTAGTTGAGACTAATTAAAGCTTAATCTTCTAATAACAGAGCGCATATGAACCAATGCATTTCATGCAGTAGATATTTTGACTATAGCTAAAAATTACATAGAAAAGAAATAAATTCAGTAAAAATAACTTTTTCCATCCAAAGAATCTCTGAAGACCACTGTAAAATGAGTGAACTACCATAAGCTACAAAAAAAATTATAAATAAAAATCTCAGAGTGGGATGTGGAGAGAGAAACAGAACAATGAATTAAAGGGAAAAGTTCCTATGTATTAAGTATATTGCTTTGAGATAGATCTATTTGGAAGAGGTTGATAACTCTTTGGGTCCTTCCAACATGATTCTGTTAGACGAATGTGTACATTTTCACAAATACTGTGCCAATGAAAAGAATGTGAACTCAAGATGTTGAACTGACATTTCAGAAACCTTGTACATTTGGCATTATGGAAAAGATCAATTGGTTCTGCTGGCTTATTGTTAGACTGCATCAGCTCCCTAATTTGTTTTGCTGCACTAGAGAAAGTCTTACCACAGTAAATGAGATAATTTCATAGAAATAAGTGTAAGAATCATAGAATATCTCAAGTTGGAAGGGACCCATAAGGATCATTGACTCCAACTCCCTGCTCCTTGAAGGACTACCTAACACTAAACCATATGACTTTAGAGTGTCATCCTTGAACTATGACAAACTTGGAGCTGTGACCATTTCCCTAAAATAAGGAGTACTTCACAGATTTGTGAGTCATCCTTGCACACAGTTCATGCTAATTATCTCTGTATCATTCCAATTTTAGTATATGTTCAGAGGCTGTGTAAACTGATGCTTCTACTGACAACAGCCAAAACAACAACCATGAAAAAAAAGTCATGATAATGTTTCAAACATTGTTGGTCAAAGCAAAAAAGGAAAACAAAGAGTCAATTGAAATTGTGCCAAGCATTTATATTTCCATTACTCAGTTTTTGTATCTAGAAATACATGTCTACAGATAAGTTACTTGAGAATAGTATAAAGCAAAGCAATCAGCAGACTTCTCACTGTGTACAATGATATATGATACATATAATTGAAGTTCACAGACAGGTCACTGCTCTTCTAGGTAATATGATCGTGATATCCCGCATGGCAAATGGGAGTGGGGCTAGATACTGGAGAGTAAGATGCTGGGAAAGTAAAGCAGAGTCCCTGCTTACAGAGTCTTCAACTGGAATAAACATGGCAAACTGAAAGTGGGAGGAAATTATGGGACATTTGAACTATTTTGCAGACAGGAGCTGAGGCAGAGACTAAATGATGTAGAGAGTCCATCAGCACATTTAGTCATGAACTGATTCAGTATCTTTTAGGCAGAATTAATTTCCCCTCATTTTAGACATCTAGAAAGTAGTTTCTACAGATGACTTGCACACTGTGGCCTCCTTTCTGTACTTAATGAAGAGAAATAGGTACTTTCAGTATATGGCTTGTCTGATCTCTTTTAGAGATATGCTTTAGAAAGAGGTGAATGCACCCAAAACATTTCCATTTCTCTCTTGTGATTGAAAAAGGAGTATGTTTGGTTCAGATGTGGACAAAGACATTGTAGACACTTGCAAGTAATCCAAGGAGTCAGTCATACCCTTGATTTGACGGTGAGAGCTAAACAGTATTACTTCTGTAGGGTGTTAAGGTTATTTTACCTAAATATAATTATCTCCTTAATCTTTTGATGAGTATTTTAGCTGTTTTCCTCCTTTGTTTCATGGTTAAACTTGATCCTTTCATCCCTGGTGACATGTACAACTCCTGTGCTTGCTCCTTCCTTCCTTCCCGCCTGCCTTCCTTCCTTCCTTCCTGCCTGCCTGCCTTCCTGCCTGCCTTCCTGCCCACCTTCCTGCCTTCCTTCCCACCTTGTTTCCTTCCTTCTGTTCTTGCTTCCTTCCTTCTGTTCGTGCTTCCTCTTTCCCCCCTTCCCTCCCTCCCTTCCTCCCTCCCTCCCTTCCTCCTTCCTCCTTCTTCCTCCCTCCCTTCCTCCTTTCTCCTTCCCTCCCTCTCTTCCTTCCTTCTTCTTCCTCCTTCCTTCTTTCCATCTCTCTCCTGCCATTTATAACATCAAAACTTTTCATCTTTTCTTCAGAACATCCTTCCATCAAGCTAAATAAAGGAACTGTGATTTGGTCAAGTTTTACAAGGAGCTGCAAATTCTCAAATTATTAAACAAAGACCCACAGATGTTTTACAAGTGACCAATGCATATGAAATCCTAGCACACAGTGGCTACATTAATTTAGCCACTAACTTATTTTATTGACTGAGATTCAAGCAGAAATTGTCACAGTGGAGAAGGCAGACCCAGTCATGCAGGCAGCAGCTGTGCGTATGGACTTAAATACTGTACCCTGTGTGCTGTATTCTATCTTATGGAAACATGCTGATGGATAATATAGAAAGAAGTTGGGAGAACAATTTGATTCAGTGGAATTACTAATGTAAAGTGGAAGAGGACTATTTGCTGGTTCTCCTACAGTACTCTAGTACTATGCTTAGAGGGGATGCAACTCAGAGACAATTAATGTTGATGACAATGCTTAGTGAGAGAGGGAAATTACCACTGCTGAAATGGAGAGCCCCAGCTGGAAGCACCAGTGTTGTGACTGCTCTCAGAAGCAAGCATGTTTCTGTACAACATGTGCTGAATGAATTTTTTAATAGCTATAATAAATTATAATTTTCAACTGAATTACTACTTCATTTCTTCTATACTCAGCCAAGTCAACTTTTTTTTAGATTCCTGAACTGTCTCTTTGCATGCAGAAGGGCCTATATGTATGCACTTTGGCTATTTTCCTTACTGCACTACTCCAAATTGCATTATTATAATTAATATTCTTCTTATTATTATTGCTGTCTAAAAGACTCCTTTAAGAATTAATTATTCCCTATATATCTCGAATCACTTGTCTGCAGCTTAAAGGAAAGTAGGCATGGTACATACAATTTCTGACTTTCTCTATAAACACAAAATAATTTATACAAAGCTCTCCTTTAATCTAAAAGACCCGACTTACAATTTATTATTCTATATGTCTTGCAGGCATGAGCAAGCCAAAGGAAAGAAAAATCTCTCAAGAACTCTGCACAGTGCTTCCTTGTTCCTTTTCCAGCCTTCAGAGCTCTACCTGCCATCACTGCTGCAGCGAGGACAGGAGCTGCGGCTGATTGTGCCACAAAGCCCTGCAGTGAAGAAAGATCAGAAAACCTCCTTCCAAACTGCATATCACTAAATCAGTGTACTTGGTTTAAAAGTAATCACACAGTGATTGACTAGCAAGGGACCACTAGAATAATTAATACCACTTTGAAACTCAGAGAGGAGTTCTATTTCTTAACAGCTTAAATAATTTCCCTGGAAGGCAGAAAAACTTAACTGAATCAGCAGGCCATCAGTCCACTGAAATAAATTAAAATTACTCTGAGGCAAAATAGTGCCTGACCAGTCTTCTATAATGAGAGCAGAAGATTCACCTTGAAATAGCAAATCTGGAGTAATAGGAAGAACGTAGCAATGCTTCCCATGGAAACATGATGACTGCTGCCTGGTTTGAAAGTAGGATACTATTTAGAACAATAATTTTTAAAGGAATAACTGCTGTGGATTTTAATGGACAATAATGAACTATAGTCTATTTCCTTTGTGTTTGAAGTGTAAGGAGATGATTGACTGAATTGCCAGAATTTTGCCTACATTGGACCATGAACAGTTCTCTTAAAGTTGAAATGCTTGAGCAGAATGAAATTGATTATTTTATTTTAAGGAAATATTTTAAAAATATAAAATTATATACCATAAAAAATTATTTACTTGAACCATAGTATACTATCCTATCACACATTTTCATTTATCCTCCCATTTTACTCAGTGCTTAACAACTGCTATAATCCAAATTACTTTAAGAAAAAGTGAAGCAAAGAATAACTTTACAAATAGTAAAGTCATTCTTTTCAGTATGAAACTAGAACATAATACACAGAGCTTTTGGCATCTGGATTAAGTTTCCATGCTGATTGTTCATCAGTAGATCTGCAGAATAATGAGAAGTGGCATCTTTTTATGATAGTTTGATTAGAAAAAAGTCCAAGTCATTAAAACAAGAACATACATACTGTGCAGTGACTATTTCTTGATTGATCAGTGAGACCACAGAGTACACTGAGGTAAGTGGTTTGGGGTTCTGGGGGGAATTTTTCTGTCTTGGTTTGGTTTATTTTAGTTTTATTTTTATTTGGAAGGCAAGAGTAGACCTTGTTTTATCCTGTCATTTACTCTTCATTTTTTCCTCAACCTGTGTTTTAACATTTTCTTCCCAAAGCTATTTTTTTTTTTTAATTTCCTGAACTAGGTTTCTCTGCTTTCTTAGGAAGCTGAAATTTTTCTACTAGTTTGACCACTGCCTATCACTTATTCAGGACGATGACCTTGCATCATAAATACCTTAATTTACAATTCTGCTCTGCTATCATGGTGGAACTGTAACATTTGAAAGCAATCAGCTCAAGCATGAGACCACTCCTGGTGTTGAATACATTGGTCAAACAGTTGACAAATAAAACCACTGAAAAAATAATCAAACCCGGTATTTATAGATTTTTTTTTTTGCAAAATGTTTACCAGGGAGTGTTTTCTTTTTGGAAGTGACACATGCTATCATGGCAATGCTGGTATCAACTGAGGACATGCAAGTTTAAGGTTCAAGAGACAGTTTCAGGTGCCAGATTTTGCACTATCTAGAAAGCATATCTCAGCTTAGAGTCATGCAGAAACAGACTGTGGTGCAAAACCCAACCTTCCTGATTCAGAGTAGAAATTTTCTTCAAAGTCAGACAGATGAGTCATGTAAACTCGGCCTTTTCACATCTCATTCCACCTTCCCAATCCCTCAGGGACATGCTCAGTGGAAGTTCAAGCTATCTACTTACTAACACTACTCAAAATCAAAGAGATAGAACAGGATTTCTTAATGTACACTATTACTAATTCTTCAGTAGCTGGTCTGTCTACAGAGCTGATATCATCCCCTTCTAACATGACTTTTCCAGATACTGGTTCTCCAGTGAGTACAGATACAGAGAAGGTTTGAACTTTGGAAGATCCAAAACCTAAGCAAAATGGTAGAAGAAATACCTGAATGCCCTCATAGGGGATTATGACTCCAAAAGGAGATATTATTCATAGAATTATAGAATGATTTGGGTTGTAAGAGACCTTAAAGATAACCATGTTTCAGCCCCCTTGCCATTGCCAGGAACACCTTCCACTAGAATATATTGCTCCATCCAGAGACAAGGTTGAAAGCAGAATTTTAAACTTCTCTTGAAGAGAATTGTAGAAGGAAAGAGAATCATGAAAATATCATTAAAAATGCCTTAATCTTCTGCAGCATCTTTGTAAGCAATGAAGTAAAGTTGAGGACTTACTGCAGGCTTATTCTGACTCATACAAAATGTGTCAATTGGCATGAATCAACAGTTTTCATTACCAGGATCAATTTTTGCTCCATAGTACTCTGGGACAAATGGTTCAAAGCCAAAAGGAAGAACAAAGTGATCAAGGTCATGATGGACTTGTCTGAGACTTGTCTGAGAATTAAGTGGTTTTGGAGTGGTAACAGGCACTCATTATATACATTATTCCTGCATAGGATGCATGTTTAACCACACAAGAAATGCTACAGGTTTTCAGAGCTGCCTTTTCTATATATATTGCTATAACAGCTACGAGATGCCCAGTCACAAGCAAGGGTTTTATGGAACAGATATTGAACAGAGAATAAAAAAGCTTTCTGTGCCTCTGAGTTCATAATTGCCTTTGCCATTATCCGGATGTGCCTCTGTGTGTGTGTGTGCATGCACATACAAGTACAGTGTAGCCCAGGTTTGGCTTTCAGCACTTACACTTGAAAAGCAAATTTTCCGTAAATAAATTCACACCATCAATGCCAAATCATTGCTTAAGTTTCCCATTATCACAGACAAATTACTATACTAGTATACAGTGAAGAAAAGAAACCTAATACCAACAGCATTGTTTTTGCTGGCAGAAATCATGTTCAATTATGAGTATATTCATATTCATAAGCATACATAATAAAAATCAAATATTGACAGATTAGTGTGAAAAGCAAAGATCAGATCCCAGGCTGTCTGAAGGCAACAGATATTTTAAAATCAAGTAAGACCAAGGCTTTGTCTAGCTTATTAGAATGAAAGATAACGTGCATTGTTCTTCTGTATAATAAGAATATATTATTGAAGAACATATTTTAACTTGAGGCTATTCATTTTTTTTATCACTATCAAAAATTTGCATTTATTTTGGTTTTCTTCCTTAGGTAGTGAACTTTAATTTTCTTTGACGCAAATAGCATTTTCAAAAGATTTGTGTAAAATGACAGTTTTGTTAAATGAACTATTGCCCACTTTTAAAAGTTAATGACCATATTTCCAGTACATAAAGTTACTTTATCTTCTGATTTTGGCATTTAGGATTGAACCTGGAAAACCAATTAATTTATTCAAGGATTGAATTTCTTCGTATTGATTTTCTGACCCTCAGAATAATTTGCATACATAGGTCACATACTGGAACTTTTCACAAAGATCTGAAATTAAATAAATAAAAGATTTTTTTTTGCATCTTTTAAATTTATTGTGTCCCATAGTAATTTGAAATCTCCTAGTCAATATTTCTTGTGCTCTAACCAATTTATTATATTCCATACTGCCACTTTCAAAGGCAGATACTTTTTGATTCAGTTGTAATAATTTCACTGCTTGTATCCCATAGCATCTGTTCATTATGTGGGGTGCTTCAAATGTACTCGGGAGATGGGTCAACATCCATGAACACAACTGACCTCCAAAATTAATAAACTAATTTTAAAAATACAAGCTTTTTTTTTTTTAAAAAAAAAAAAAAAGTATTTTGTGGCATGTCCAAGAATTTTTTGCTTATTTTTATACTTGTGTGTTTATATACTTGCACAAGCTGTCCTGCTGAACACACTTATTCCTCCTCCTCAGTCCTAATACTGTATATAATGCACTCCTCTAACAGAAACTATGTGAAGTTATAGTACCTTATTCATCTATGTGGTATTACAAGGATCAGAGTTGTTCTCAGGATGTTTAGGTCTATTATTTTTAGGCATAATGACATTTTCATTTTACAACTTGAAGTGTCATTTTGTGTGGTCTTTCAAATGAAATACTGATGAAAACAATGCAATTGTAATTTGGCTGTTGTAAGGGACAAGTCAACTTGGAAAATCCACAAAAAAATTCAGTTTCATCAAGTCCCATAATAGCTATAAAAATGTATAATACCATACACAAGACTTCGATCTACCAATCCAGATCAATTTCTGCCTTAACAGTAGAAAAGTTACCTACACAAACTCTGTTTGCATTCATGCATCAATCTTAAAGAAAATCAATACACAAATATGGTGTAGCGTGCATGATCTGTTACGCACTACTTCTAAGAAGCGCTGCTATTTACCATATAGAGGGGATTTTTTGTGCTTAAAGAATAAAAGTGAACAATAGCAGATGAAGTAAATCCAGTAATAAATTAACACTGCCGTCTATGTCAATGAAAGTAGATCCAGGATCAAAGTGAAAATGAGCACCATTTATGCAGGAATCTTCCTCTGAGAGGGTTTATTGGTCAGGAGCAGCACAATGTTTGTCAAACACAA
>JASSUY010041483.1:0-46849 GCA_032466535.1 Forpus xanthops
GGGACTCTTCATGAGGGACTGTAGTGAGAGGACAAGGGGTAATGGGTTCAAACTTAAACAGGAGAAATTTAGATTGGGTATGAAGAAGAAATTTCTTTGCTGTAGGGCTGGTGAGGCACTGGAATGGGTTGGACATAGCCTTAGGTGGCATGGTTTAGTGAGAGGTGTCCCTGCCCATGGCAGGGGGTCGGAACTAGATGACCTTAAGGTCCTTTCCAACCCTAACTATTCTATGATTCTATGATTTATAGTGGGGTTAGGATTATACTACTGTTTTTAACTTCTCAGTTCCCTTTTAATTTAGCATCTCAGTGCCACAGTAATTAAAGACACCAAACATGTTTAGTCACTGTAGAGCAGTCAGGTTGTAGACTGTTTTTCAGTGCCATCATCATTAGTGACTTCTGTAAACATATACAGTGAATATAACAAGACTCAGGATCTCTCTTACTGTACTCTTTGAATCTGAAGTGCAGGAATGGGAACAATTTACAATGTAATAGTCCTAAGGAACGTAAATATTGCACATAATCCACATCAGTCAGGTATGTCATGATACCATCTCCTCAATTCTCGCTATGGACACAGTCAATTAAAACTAGTTTCTAAAATACCTGAAAACCCAAGGGGCTACCAAACAGTACACTGTTCTTAGTAAGCTTTATACAATGAATTTCTTTTTCTCTCCTTCTGTTGCCTCAGCACACCTCTTTCCCTGAACTTCTGCAATACTACTGCAGAAATTCTCACATAGGGATACTAAACTACTCTGGGAACTTCACAGAAGGTTATGCTAGTCTGTTTGCAACAGCATATATGGAATTAAGGAACACTTAATTTGCATCACTCCATCAACACCACTGTCTGAAGGTCAGACTGAGCTCTAGGTCTTATTCTGTTCATATTTTTAGCAAATAAAACATTCTGTAAACAAATCAGGGAAAAAGAAACATTGTCCCCTGTGCTGTCGTCACTTGAATAAACATCTGCATTACAGAGTGTGCACCCATAGTCTAGATTAATCTCAAATATGCCAGGCTGGTGGCTGGGTTTGCTTGGTTCAGTTTTGCTTCAGGCTGGCTCCCCCCCATTTAAATGACCCTTCTGCAACACAAAAGGGAATCCAGGAGGTCAATATTCAGCTCCCTGGGGCACAAATACCTGAGTAGCAACTCTACTGGGTAGCCTACTTAGTTATATATACATTTCTCAGAGTCTAAAAATTGTTTGCAAATGTTACCCAAAAGAATAAATGTGTCACCAAGAGACTATTTGACATTGGGATCAAATTCATCCTCAAATCATTTTGGGTGGAGAACTGAGGTGATGAGAGCTTTGACCTTTGCTGTAGAAATTCTGAAGACCCTTTCTACATTCTGAAATGATTATACAAGCTGCCTATCTATTTCTAAATCTCTCATTACACAGCACTGCCAGACCACTCTGTGTGCAGGTCCTGTGAGAGGAGTTTCTACCTTGGCCACTACACTGGGCTGCTTGCCTTTATATGGCTATAGGATAGTGTGAAAAATGACTCTGTTTTTTATTTCCCTCTCAGTCAAAACCTGCCAGCTAACGAGTATGTGGGGCACTGCACTGCCCAGCACCCAGGAGCATAGGAGTTGCTCGTTTTGTCAGCAAAGACTACACCATCTGAGGCAGAAGAATCACCTTTGGCATTTTCCAGTGTGAATCTGCTGCAGGGGGTAAGTGGTAGTTAGGGTCTGTGAAATGCTTTAAGACTAAGAACTTGCAGCCACAGGAACTAAGCAGGGAACAACTGGAAGTGTGAGGAAGACACACTGTTCTGAACAAAATTGGTATGCTGAGAGCACTGGTTATTTTCTTCTGCATTTATTTGCATGCACAGTGTTTGTTTACACCAAAGCAATATTCCTCTAGATGATACATCTTTCAAGGGGAGTGTTTCCTCACTAACAGAAAGTACAGTGCCAAGCTGAATAAACATCTAATGTCTAGCAGAGACTCTAAAACAAATCTGATCTAGTTTACCTGGAATAATTGAGATGATAATCATTACTTCAAATAATCATAATAAAAATAATGATCCTCAGAAGTGATTGGCACTAAACAACCTTTGCTAGGTTTAGCTGTAAATCACGCACACATAGTGCTAGCTGTCAGTTCTTAGCACTGTTAACTCTAAAAGGTCACAACTGCTAGGACATTCTCACTGTTCTGAGTACATTGAAACTGTGATCAGGAATTTAACCTTCATATACAGATAAAATAAAGAATGGGACAAACCCTCCTCCTCCTCTGTATTAGCTTCATTTTCAGACAGAGAAGTAAGTTTTTTCAATGTGTCTTGGAGATGACTAATGTAATATATATGACTTCTTATATGCATTTAATCCCTGTTTATGTTTAAAAGAGCCATGTTAAAGCATAAGCTGTAGAGACAATGATCAAAACAAGAAGCATGTATAAGGCAAACATTAGAATGATTGAAAGCATGTGAACAGCTGAGCAACGTACTCCCAAGGAGAAAAGCAGATGGTAGAGTAACCCAAGTCTCAGTGTTGAGAATGCTTTTGTTCACTTTTATGTATAGGGTGATCTGAAAGAGCTCTGAGCTCTAAAGCAACAAGATGGCAAAACATGCTTAGCAGACAAGAGCAAGTGCAAACTGTGAAGGGGAAGTGTCATTCCCCCCCCCCAACCCCCCAAAAATCCCAGAACACAAAGAATCCCACCCTAAAAGCCCTAGCAACATGGACAGGGAGAAAGCACTTAAAATAGGCCATTTATCAGGGAAATCGCTGTAGAAATATGAACATCTAATGCAGTTTAGTTATTAAAGAGGGATGTTAAAGAGAAGAACAAAATAAAAACTATACCACGGCATGTAGCTTTTTATTCTGATCACAGAAACGTTTCATTTTTATCTAACTTCACCACAGCCTTAGATTTTTCTTTTGCTTTTATCTACACACAAAAAAGCCCAAATCTCCCTCAATATATGAAACTGTCATTGTGTTCTTCAAATATTTGTATTCTTTTCAAAAGAAGAAAAATCTTCTGCAATACAGCCTGTAAAAAAGTAGTAAGTAAAGCCAGTCTGTCAGAAGAGTTGTACCATTGGTACTTGACTATAAAGCCATAGTGAAGTACATGATTATGCAATCCTAATTTTATGGCTGCCCTGCAGTCTTTCATTCAACAATATTTATTCTATATACTGGCTAAGACCTCAGCAAATGGGTGAGTTTGTGGACTGTTGATTGCAGAACCCAGACCTTCTGTGGCCAGTCTTAACTACAACTGCCAAATCTATAATACTGTCTTACACCAATTACATTAAGTCAAGCTGCTATCATATGACAGGCTGTAATCAACAAGCCTTCTACCTATTGCAGTTATTTCATACTCTGAGTTACGTTCTGTATCCAGATGGTCACTTCTTGAAGTAATGATCTTCTATATCTCCTGTTACATCTTTAACTTTTTAGTGCAAACTTGCCCTTGACTTGCATTTCCATTGAGAAACATGCACAGCTCCCTACTATTCCTGTTAGCCAGTAGGTGACACGATCAAAAATCAATATCAATGCTAGTTACAGCATCTTAACAACATGTTCATGTTGCCACAGCCAAATTAGCTGATAAGGAAATTAATTTCAACTTCAAAGGCAGCCTTTGGTTGTATGGATTAAATGATGCAGATGTGATCAAATTCTGATGTTGGTTAGCTGCTCTCCATTCAAAATATTTCCAGTGGCAGCATAAAAGCTCATTTGAAGATGTAATAGTTTAGCTTAGAGAAGAGCTGAATTTAGGCACAGCCCAGGTGGACCTAGATTCTAGACTCTTTAGGGTCTAGACCCTTTAGTTTTAACAGCATGTCTCTTGGCCTTTTATATGTTTTTTTATTTTATAAAAATAAAGTATTTGAAAACCCATTGTAACTATAGGCAGCACAAAGAAATGAACTGGAGTCTGCAAACAGTCTGAAACAATACAAGGAAACAGAGCAGAATGATTTTTCTCTATTAAAAGAACACTCAACTGTAATTCAAGGACCAAACCCCTTCGGCAATGGAACAAGGAAAGTGGAAATAAGAGAAAAAACAGGACGTATGTTTCCAAATGCACAAATACACCTTCCATTTTCAAAATGTAAAGGGCACCATCACTCGTACAGGAGACAAAGACTAAGTAATGGAATTCAGCATCCCCCTTTGCCCCTCAAAAGGAGAGGGAATGTCCACAGCCGTGGCGCTCTCCCTGCTGTTCCTTGAGTTGTGACTATGCTACTCCAAATAGCTGAAGGCCAATAATACTCCTACTGGGCTTATATGGCTTTAACACCATGAACAGACCTAAACACCATCTGCTTCCATTTATACCAAAACTGGATGCATGAGGTAAGTTACATGAACTGCCCGTGTCCTACCTTTAAGCTCATACTTCAAGGGAAGCTAGCTCGTAATCTTAAATTGCGCTCCTCTCATGGGACTGTACAGGCTGCATTTTGATGTTATTGTACTTTTAGTTAAACATCTTTTTAGATAAAAGAAATACTGGACATCAGAAGAAGTAATGGAGCAAGAATCATCAGTCCTTTACACCTGGTCAGAATAGATGATCCTTGAGCAGAAGTCTGGGCAGCACAAGGAGGACAAGAAGTGGAAGGAAGGGACAAAGACAATCTAGGTTCTAGCTCTGTTTGCTCACTCTGTTGTTTCAATATGCTTCAAAGAATAATGCTCAGTTAAAGCATATGAGCGCAAGAAAGAAACAACATTAATATAAAACTCAGAGCATCTATGAAACACCTCTTTAAGCAAAACAGCCAGGACTGTTGAAACCTCAAGTACAATCTAACACAGAGTATTTGAGAAAAGCCCTAAACACTATCCAAAGCAGTGGCATTTCTGAAGTTCTAAGCTTTCAGCTTTAGTTCAGATAGATTTAAGCACTTTTAAATTGCAACAGTTATCACTTAAGTTGTATCAATATTTTGGTTGGTTGTAAATGAAAAGTTACATACTTTATTTCTGAAGTTCCAAGTTCAACTGTTAGGATTGAAGAAAAACATTTCCAACAAGCAAACAAACCACAAATTTTGGCATTTAACATCAATCAAAAGTCTAATTCCCTCAGACCTTCTTGTCTTTACCTTATCCAGGTAAATGATCCAGTATTCATTTAGACTACTTAAATTGTTTTCTTTATGGGAAAGAGCCTGACTTGCAACTGAAAGAGTACAACACTCTGTACAACTGTGACTGTGACTGATATCTTAAGCAGCAAACATATAACTAATCAAAAGAGGAAAAATATGTATTCTTACATCAAAGAACACAAGAGAGTACATTCAGTACATTTATTCATCAGGACAGTTTTAGCATCAAACAGAAAAATGAACAAACTTTTCCATCATGCTGTATGTAGGACTGCTAAGAACAAGAATATCACTTGGAAAAAACGTATCGGAAGAATAAGAAAGTGACTTGAGAGAGTCACACTTGAGAGAGCATACATAGTGCACTTCTGGGCCCTAGGAATAGAAATTAGCTACTTAAGTCACCTGCAATAAAAATAAAAGCATATATTAACCCCAGAGAACATAAAAGTCTCTTTAGTCTCTAAAGATTTTCAGATATAGAAATGGGATGAAAAACTACGAAAACAGGATTTTCAGTAGGTTAGTATCTCCAGGTTTTTTTAATTATGTTTATCAAGACTTCTGTTTTGAAGGAATGCATCCTATTGGCTTTTCTTCCTTGAAAATTGCAAATATTTGGGTTTTAGAAAATAACGTATTATCTGCTACAATGACAGAGATGTATTACTCTGATACTATCTGGGTGTGCATCGCCTGTTCCATTCCAAGGACATAACAATTATCACCTTTGTTTAAATATTCCTTTTCAAAAAATGAATGTAATATGCAGTAATGACCTTGTAGCTAAATACATTACTTTTCCTCTCAGCCTCCCACTGCTTTGCACAATCAAGGACTGATGTAAACAAGTTTTCTTATCAAGAAAGCAGGAAATGTTTTACAGGCATTATTATCCATGAAAAATAGCTGATCTTTTGCTTCCCTTCAAAGAAAAAGTTTCTGAAAGACATCATCACAGTTGTATGAGCTGAGTGAAGCTCTTTGTCAAACTTACACGTCTTTTGAAGCTATACGACTGCTGCGGAAGACTTTATCCTGCTCTTAGCTACATACCATTAACTCACCAGTGTATGTTCTTTACAAAAGGTTTCCTTTGCCAAAATTCAGTGGATTTGTGAGCTTTCCTACTGGAACAGTCTCTAAATAGCAAAACAAATTATCATAACAACTCTGAAAAGACAGCTGAATTAAATAATTTTAAAACATTATTTTCATGTGGCACTGTCCCCCCATCAATACAATCCCCCTGTGAGCCTGCCACATGCCAAAAAATGACAATTGGGATTAGGAACGTCCATTTGAATGCAACTTACTATGGCTTTGCAATGTAACTGATGACTAAACACTTTTGAACACACATTTGCAACATTCCCAGGTTGTAACCCCAACCTATTACTGTTAAAGACTTATTAAAATGAGCAATATGATCCAAGTTCATCACTGCCTACTAAAAAGGGAAAAATCCCAAGAGACCCTGGACTCTGGACAACATAACTGCTCAAGTAACAGCGCTAGTCACAGAAAGCTCTGCAAACATTACACTTGAAATGCCACAATTGGAACATCTCTATTAGCGTAAACTAAAATGACTACAAATCCTATCTGCTATTTCAAAACCACAATCAATTAGAATTTCAAAATCAATTAGAATTTCTTTAAACCCAGACCTCTGCCATCTCAGCTACCTCTTCACTGTGAAAGAAACTACCAAGAACTGTTGTTGTCTGGGCCTGCTTAAAGAATCCAGGAGCATTAATAGTTTGAGAGACTGAACTGTGGATACATGGAGAAAATAAAGGATGAACAGTCAGGCACATTATTCTTCTTGAGCTGTAAAGAATGCTTCGAATTTGAAACACTTTGAGAAGAAATATTAAGAGCGACTTTCCAGCAGGTTACTACTTATTTAGGAGTTTATTGTTTCCTTCCTTACAGATTAAGGAGATTAACATTATTTCCTTTCAAAAAAAGCAACTGCTTACATTCCAAGTAATCATTCTTTCCATCAATACCAATAGCAGAAGCTTTTCTCTCAAGGACAGCAAAACAAACCAAACAGGAATAAATTCATACGTATTTCACATAGTGACCAATTTTTCCATCAGAATTTGGTCATTCTAAATAAATACTTTATCTTCTATTTCCACTTGCAATGGCAGCTAATAAGAATCCTACCCAACAGCAATTCAGGTTTTGGCAAGTCTTTTCTGTGCCAGTATGCACAGTTTCAATTCAAGTGTAATCTCCTTTTACCTTCAAATGCTAACACAAATATAAAAACAAATACATTGTACATCTATATCTATGTGTATCATAGGATAGAGTTTTGAATATGCTGAAGATCTTAAATAATTCTAAAAGCCAAGCTATTTGCAATATATAATACTCTTACCCCAAGTGGGGTTTGAAATAGCTTTTGTTGTATATGATATGCTGCTTTTTCATTACTCTCAGAATGCCAGCCTTTAAATCATGATATCTAGAGGACAACAATAATCCACTCTTCATTTTGGAGAAAGCATACCCAAGGATGCCCTAATCCAATAGTAAAATTAAACAACTGAAGCTCCAGCTTTATGGAAGCTCTTCAAGGGAATCAGTTTCTCTTTTCCTTACAGAGTAAGCATAAAGTTTTAAAACCTCCATGTTCAGAGTGAAAATTCAAATTTGAAATGCATAGTCATCTCCTACCAGCTATGGTATAGCCTTTCTGTACTTGAAAAGAAATGGTAACAATACGCAGTTGTCCCATAAAAATACATTAGTTCCCACACCATCAGTATTTTAAAAGCAGAAAAAGCAGAAAAAGAAAGTAACTGCTCAGCAGTGGTGCCTTAAATAAATGGGAGATTTGGATTTATATCTCCACAAGCTTCTTGCTACCTTTAATTTTGGTTTTCATGCACAGCCATTACTGTCTTAGTAGTTATTCTAGCTTATTACTTATACTAGCTTACTAGTATAGCTTACTACATAAGTATACATGTAAGTATATAAGAATAGCTTGCTAGCTATACTAGCTAACATAATGGCAGTGAAGTCCCATTGCTCTGACCAGATTTTGGAGGTAAGCAGCAGGAACTCAGTGATACTGATGATGTGAATATGCAAAATTGCTGGGCATGTTGGTCCTTTAAAAAATGAAGAGCAATCTCATTCAGAAATGGAGCTGCTGCTCAGTCCTTTCCTTAAAGAAGTTAAATTAAACCTACAGTTTTGCAAGTGCCTGATGCTTTTGTACAGCAGTATCTGCAACACTGATTTGTCACCTGTGTGGGCTGAACATGATAAATTACTTGCTTGCTAAAGCTCAAGACTACTGACAAGGAATTTGGCCTCAGGACATTGTTTATTTCCTACAAAAGCTTTAGAAAGTCTTTGAATAGGCTTTGTCAATCAAATGTGTGCCGGGAAATCACTGTCCCGAATACTAACGAAGAGATTAATCTTTTGTAAGGAATGTGTGCAGCATCCCCCAATTACATATCCACTACCTATGAGTCAGTTGAACTTGAGCTCCTAAATTGCACCATAACTCTGTCATCCAGGACCTGACTTGTCCATTCCTCAGGAAAAATCCACTTTCATGTCAATGGCAAGTTTGTCTGCGGAAAGATCAAGATGAGCTCTCGAAGTAATAACTAGCCAAGCCTATTATTTTTGTGGCATTATCGCCAGCCAGTAGTAAAGGCAACATAAGATTTTCACACCTGTTGGGACTATGCTTATGATAAATCCAAACACAGCACAAAAGCCTTGCAATGATCCTGCTATGAAAAAGTAGTCCTATACATCTAACACAGGTAACATGAAGATCCACAACACGGGTATATGGCACTTGGAGGCATGCAGCTTCCAAAGCATCCTGCTAAAAATCTCAAGATACCAGGGATAAGGGAGATCAGGGAGAGGGAAAATCTGTACCACTAAAGCTTCTGCTAATACTGTAATGGGTTCAGATTAAAAATAACTCAGTTTTAGGAAACTGGGGACTATTGGTTGAGCTCTATTTAAGGTATTTTCTTCAGTATATTAATAATTTTCAAAAGCTTATTGAAAGCTGTAACTGCTAAGCACCCCACAGAATTCAAAGACTTCTAGTAGTTCTCTAAACTCTCTCTCTATACAAAGTTAAACGGAAGAGGGAAGTATCCTTCACAACTTGGAGGTGCCAGACTACTGATGGTTAAGCAGAAAACATAGTAGAAAGGTTGAAATCATGCAGGGCATGAAGCATTACAAGAAATAATTGTGCAATAGAAAGCAGAAGTTGACCACAGTGAGTGGTTTAAACAAGAATGAGGTTGTTGCGTAAGCCAGTTTATCAGTGTGCACAAGAAACATATCATGGAAGACGATAGTTCTATTGGATGACAGACAAAAATTAAAAGACATGATCTCACCACTTGCATGCAGAAAAAGTAAGACACAGTCACACATACACATCCTTTCCAAAAAATTTAAGAGGGAAAAACTTATCCAGAAAGTTCTGACCATGTTCTGTGTACATGCCTGGATAGAAAGAACAGCATTTATGCTGTTACTTAAGTCTACAGACGGGGGCAACTGGAGTGTAGGTCATTCTGGTCAGGATGGTACAAGACAAAAGTTACACTGGTGTCTTGATAGGAGGCAAACACTCCACAGACAGCACAGAACCTTTATTTTGATCTATGACTGAAGAAGCTCCTGTTACATTAACAGAAGTCCATGTGCCTTGACTGAGATAGCTCTTTAATACACTGCAGTAGAGCCTAGTATTATGAATCTCATGCCTCAGGAACACTTACATTAATAGTGTGAAATGTCAAATAGCTATCTGCCAGGTGTGAACCATTAGGTCTCTGTGATTTGGTGCACTTTGATACATCCATTTGATGCAGGGTGCAAATGAAATCAACTTTGATTATGATGCGCTACTGTGGGCACTTTGGAAAAGGCTGATTTATTTTTAGATGACTGCATCTCTTGAAGAGCCAGAGCTCTCTTGCTGAAAATCACTTCGTATAACTAGTACTGGAGGGCCATTGATACATAACTGTCATGCTATTTCTACATAGGTGGCCTAAACCATGCAGTATTGATGTGCTTTAATGTGCCTGAGGGCTGCACTTGAATAGCTTTTATAGTCATACAGGGTGGATAATTTATTAATTTACATAATGCATCTGACCATTTACTACATCCTAAAAAAGGAAGGGAAATTAAAGTAAGATGTTATGGATCAAGTGACCTCCTGCAGAGATCCACAGATAACAAAAAGTTTTACTAGCAATTCGCTTGGCTTTATTTTGAAAGGACCTTGCAGCATTTCTAATAAAAACTTAATACCTTCTTGGTAGATTACATGAGCAAACCAGCTCAGTGAAACTCCTGTTAGAGGACTCGGCACCAAGTTGTGAGCAGAAGACTGCTCAGGGTGCTCCAAACTGTGCTGAAATGAATCTCTGTCAGCTACTGCAGTACCCCTATGCAGAAACCAATGAGCTGAATCGCAGGAGAAAATGGTAAGTGGACAGTTTTGAAATCACTATGAAACATCAGTATTTCTGCTTGGCTATAAATTGCCCATGACCATAAGCTCATCCCACACCCCCAGCTTTCAGGGAAGACCTATTCTTAGAGAAAAAGCTGGTGGGGACTCATCACTATGCATTCTCTGAGCCCTCCCCTTCTGCCACGCAGCAGAACCACGATAGGTATAAGAGCTGTCATGCAGGGAAACGAATATATTTGCCCTGCATCTTGAAGGTCACTGTAAAATATTTATAGACCCATGAGTTCACCTAAACAATCTAAAGTTTACTTTCCATCTCGCTGCACTCCTCTGTAGCCATCATTTCAGGAATGACATATTATAACAACGTAACAGCTCATATGAATTATGATTCCTGAACCAAAAGTAATCCATGCTTTCTGCCAAAGCAAAGCTACTTATGAAGCATGCCCATCTTATCTGAAGAGCTTAAAAACTAACAATGAGTTTTTCACTGCAAGAACCATCTTTCTCCTGCAAAGAATGACTCATCACTGGAGCAGATTTCAGTAGTGTTTTGTACTTGTGTAAAATATTCAACCCACTGAGTTTACTCTTGCCGAGCACTGAGAGTCAATTGGGAAATGACACTGCAAACTCTCATCAGGTAGAAGAAAACAGTCTTTCTGAGACCCATCACAGGATAAACTCAGATGCATTAGGTTGAACACGCTGTTAGGAGGATCTAATGCCACTGAAAGCTAACTCAAGCACAGCATTAAAAAAAACCAATCAAATTACTGCTAACCAGAAGATGCCAGATATTGGTTTTATCCTTTTTTATTGTTTTGGTTTCTTCTACTGTTTACTTACAGTCAGTTTGCCTTTGCCACCATCACGGTGTGACTATGGCTTTGCTCAAGAGCTATGATAAAACAGCAAGTTACATGCCAATGCTCCAAGACCTCTCAGAAGACATACCCAGATATGGGAATAAAAAAGTGATACTGTTGATCCTCAGAGCCAGAAGCTATCAAAGAATTTTTTCCTATACTCATTGATACAAATTTGAGTTTGTTGTTTTTCCTCCTATGAGAAGGATGCTGTTAGAGTGTGTTTCCTCTTAAACACATACCTGTAGAGAGACTGGTGTGCAACAACTGTTTTCCCATTTCTGAACTTTTTTGCCTTTGCAGCATCTAGCTCACCTCTCAAAGGATCTCCCTACATTTCCGGGGGAAAAAGTGGTAACAGGTTCTTAAATGGATTTTAGATATTTAGACTAAATTTGTGTAATTCTTAAATCACTTTTTTTTAACCAATTACACAGCCACCCTCAGGTAAACATTCGCATTTTGGCTGAGTTACTAATTCCTTCTACATCAGGTCTGTGCACAGGGTCTTTGGAATTCATTATGAATCATCCGTTGTTCCACTTGCTGCACTCCCTTTACAATCCTGTGAGGTGTACACTACCAGGAAGGAAGACTGATCTTCACCTTGTGTGAGGGAAACTGGTGCCTCAGTCAACCTCAGCCCAGCTAAGGAAGTAGCCTAAGGGGAGAGCTGGCACTTGTTGAATTAAACAGTACTCAGCTGACAGCACCATCCTACAGCTCCATGTTCAAAGCTGTTATTAATTTTAATAGTTTCAGAGTTCTGGTGGTTTCAAGTTTTCAACCTAATCCTTATTCCTAATACGTTACAGAGATATAACAATAGAGACAGAAATCGTTTTAACACATCACTATTCACTTTCGCCTAGTGAACCCTTACGCCTTTCTTGGAAAGCTGTAACTGCAAGAATCCTGGTTTTATCTGCCCTGACAGCCAACAAACAGCAGGTTCCTCAAGCAAACCAAAAGCAGGTTTGCAGCCCAGCATTAACCATTGCTGCAGGCTGGCTGCCTGGTACACTGTTTCTGTGCTAGCTCAATTCCATTGGGCTTGTCCACAAGAGAAGTTTCATCTGAGATGTAGACCCCTCATATTATTCAACAATTAAACAAGACACTTAGAGTTAAGCAGTTTAAATCAGAGGCAATACAAACAGTTTGTTGGTTGTATAATACTGAGTCAGTTTGGCTCGTAGGTCGAAGAACTTGAAAGGGAAGGTCACAGCAAGAGTGAGGAGAGACCAGGAGGACAGGAAAGCTCTTTTACAGTGCCTCAGTGTAAGAACAGGCCTGAAAACTGGAGAAGGGAGAGAGAAAAAATTGCTACCATAGCTTTTTGTCCACCTGAAGCTGTTAAACCTTCATTGTTGCACAATTCTAAATGCTACCTTAGTTTAAGGTTTTCTGACTTTGAAGAATGGACGGAAGCACAGAAGTACAAAAACCAAAGTGTCCTCCATTGCCAGTTATCTTAAAGTTCAGCATGTCACCATGTAAACTCAGAGATATTAGAACAGTATCTCAATCTCCTCATAAATAAGTAATAATATATATTAAACAACACAACATCAGTCATCAGAGAATCATACTAATTTGTGAATAATTTTTGCCAGGTAACTTGGGGAATGAGAACTTGTAAATCAAATTAATCACAATCTCACACTAAAAGCTGCTCTGGCTCTTACAAGCAACACAGACTTCTAGTTGTGGAGCATTAAGAGTTGGCAAGTGACTCTGTAGAAAAATTACATTCACAACAGTCAGTACTGATGTCTTTTGCTCATCGCAATTAAGAATTAAAAATTCATTAATTGCCTTGAGTCCCTTCTCATTATTTACAAGCTGCATTTTTCAGACTCATCTACACTCCAGCTCGAGCACTCCTTGATCCAGGCTCTGCCCTACTTGCAGACACAGAGATGGTCACTTGAAACCAAGTTAACAAGTTAGTCCTCATCACTGAACCCATGGGACCTGGCGCTGCCTGTGCATAACCTTCCACTATTCAGAAACAAAAGTTTTTACTTAAAACCTACCATCCCCAAATTAGGTTTCCAACAGTATCATCTAAAAGTCAGTGATACCAGTTTTCTCAATTCAAACAGTCAAAAACTACTGCTAGTGGCAACCTGTCTGCATGCGTAATTCCTAAATCAAGTACATACATTTTCAAATAGAGTGAAGTACAGTTCACTGTCAATAAACAGGTCAGAATGTGGATTTGGAGAGCTCAAGCTACAAATAGGTTCCTGTGAAAGATGCCAATTAACATTCTGCAAAACACTGAGAAACTGTTAAAGCGAAGTGCTATAAAACTTGTTGTCTTGTGCACAGTCAAGAATCTGCTGCTTCCCATATGCATTAAGGGCAACATTAAAGGACCAGTAGTGCCTTGAAAAGAAACAGGAGCAAACAGAAAGGACCCTGCTTTCTTTCAGCCTTAAGCAGGAAAGCCCAGAATCACACTGGCAAGCTGGAAGCTCAACCCTTACTGACCTCTGGCATAATCTGAAGCCACAGCACAGCAATGCAAAGCTCTCATTTCAAGAGAAAGACAAACATTTGCACATATCCTCTGATGCCAGAATGCTTACAGTTCACAGGGCTGAAAAATTAGGAAAAAAGCCCTAGCATTCTTTTACATGCACTATTGTTGTTCACAGTAACACTTACATGCCTCAGTTCACATCAGCTGGCTACATGTGGCAGCCAGCCCATTTCAATTAGGGTTCAAGGAATTGGAAATGATTATGCAGTGGGCAAACAAGACAAAGTAAGGGGAAAAGACAGCATTATGATCTCCATTTTACACATGCAGGACAGAGCCAAGAGGTTATTTAAAAACAAAACAAAAGAATAAAAAACCACACCCAGTTGTCAGGCTTACAGAAAGTGCACAGATGAGGTAGCATCAAACTCACATAGAAAGAAACAAAGTGCTGCTTTAAGTTTCAGGCTGCAGAAATCTTTGGCAGTATGGTTATTCAGAGTAGAGAAGTGGGATGGGGTGAGAAAAACTGTACGTTTCTCCTTACAACCAGTGTGAAAGCAGATGACATTTGTACATTTGTTGGTTTGGGAGAGAAGTTCCAAAAGTCAAGTCACAAAACTGGGAGAGGAAAATACCCCAGGAAGTGTGACCAAAGATGTAGAACTTCTCAAGAGGGAGGTACAGGATTGTGCCATGTTCTTCAGCAGGTAGAAAATTAATCTGAACTCAGCCTTTTGGCCTCACTGACGAGTCCCAGTGCTCCCTACAGTCTCACCTTATTGAGGCCACTGCTTCGTATTCTTTTCTCCTTTTAGAGGACTTCCATAATGGAATAAAATCTGTATTTTTACAAGAAAAATATATTGACAAGGAAAAAGAAGAGGGAGAGAGTAACTTTTTTAGTTGATGATTTAACATTAATGTGGGAAGTGAGGTACTTGGGTTGAACTATTTTCACAAAACAGCTAGAGACGTTTCCAGTAACACATCCCAGGGTGTCCTGTAGCTTGGCAGCTAGATTTATTCCTGGCAATTTTCTTCATTTTTTATTGCTACAGTAAATAAGCAACGCCTGCTTTATACTAAGAGAACTTCTTTTAAGGGGCAAAATAAACAAACAATTGTCAATGCAAGAAAGTAGCGAGCAATGCTAAGGCAGAACCATTACAATACCTGATTTGGCTCTTAACTTTTGGATTCTTTGTGCCCAACACAGAGGCACAGTTGAAGAAGAAAAAGAAAGATTGAGGCCAGATATGGGTAGGCAAGGTATTGACTATAATACTGTTATCTTACAGAAAAAACTTAATTTTCATTTACGAAAACCAAATTTTTCTTTATCAAGGCTATTTCTTCTTTTTTTGCACTTATATGATGCACCTAAACCCTGTGAACAACTCAAATAAATACTTTGGATACAATAAAGTACAAAGACCTGCTGAGTGATACAAAAAAAATCACATTATAATGTATATAAATAATAAACAAAACAAAGTCATGTCACAACAACAGCATCAAAGGTCATGAGAAGGAACAAACCACTGGAATTGCTCCTGTGATAGAAAGATGCTGCCAATGGCTGTTTCCTAATGGGTCTCCTCACCACATCATATATGGCAAATTTTGCATATGCCACAGCATTTATTTGTGTTAATAAACTCTGAAGAAGCTTAAGAAGAATTGCAGCCTTTTGCAATACTGAATATTGATGTCATCCTCAATACACTTAGAGTATAGGTGCTGGCTCTACAACTATGTAGTTTGAAAGGAGTTTTGAACTAACCTAGTTCAGACTCACACATGCATAACCGTCCTATGTTAGACTGTATTTTGCATGATACAACAGCACCATAAAGATATAAAGACTGAAACACTAAGAATTCAGATGGTTTCTAGAACAGCATATGGGGGGGAGGGGGGAACAAAAGTATTTTGGATGCTTGCCTAAGCATCACCTTGCAAATTTTGTAGCCTGCCTTTTTTTCCTTGAGTTCTTTTACTGTTTTTCTTTCCTTCTTCTCCCATGCTGCCACCAATGAAGTTGGGCTAGAGCCCATAAAATTAATGCACATGACATCTTTGTGGAAAATGAGCTGCGAAAGTCATGGTAGGAAGGGAAGGAACAAGGCAAAGGTCTCTCCAGGACTCAGGAATACTGAGCTCCTAATAAAATAAGCACGTCACTTATACAGAAGCACAATGCAGTAATGCTGGTTTTACCCCCTTCTCCAGAGTCACTGAAACTGCACAGGGAATGCAGATTTAAAAGTTCCCTGTCTCCAAAGCTTTAGCATGGGGAGAGAGGAGCCAGGGCTCACAGACAGCTTCTTAACAGGGTTAAGAAAGATTCACCCCTTTTTTTGCATGCCTCTGACCCTATTCAGAATAAAAATCAAGTCGCTGCTGGGAATAACTACCCAAATCTCATCCTGGTGTAGTTCAGAAACATTTTGCCCTATACCAGGCAAACAAGTGCACACACATGCACATGCACAGCCCCTGAACATGAAGATCTGTATCATTAGGGCTTCTTAATTTAAACCTGCTTGGAACTAGCTAGCTCTAGCTTTTGAACTGCTAGTTCAATGTACAAAAGAGGATTTATCTGAACATCACATCTAAATATTGGTTCAGAGTTCATAGCTCCTGACAGCAGAGTTGTGGTCTCTGTTTAGTGTACTACTGTGCATTAAAAAGGACTATTAACAGCTCGAGTGCTATGTAAATGATGAATGATGACAGAGGACATCGACTGCCCACAGTTATGCCAATATATTTACCTAAGATGAACAAGAACGATGGCTTAAAAAAAACCCACTACTGAATATATGTAAGTATAATGAGCTACTCAGAATCAAAACCATGTCCTTATTAAAATCTGTCATCTAAAACCATATTTATTTTTCCCTCTTAGAAAAATATTTACAGCTCTTGACAGTTAATTCCACATTTATACATTATCAAGCTGTGTGACCACTCTAAAGCCTGTAGTTAAATATGAGTAGCAGAACTCTTCATAGAAATATCTGGCAATTCCAGCGAACACAGAAATACAAGGTGGCCATGAAAACAGCATAGTGACTTTTCCCTTTCTATGCTTCACTGTCGGGGATTCAGAAAATGCACAGAAAAGGTGAGAGCATAAGGCAGAAATCCAAAACACCTTTTCTCATCATCTGCCATGGCTTTCCATTTGACTTTCAGCAAACCACCTAATGAGAAAACAGAAATAGCATTATTCTCCTATGTTTTTGGTTTGGTTTAATTTACTGAAAATATGAGGCAGTCTGCCCACACCATAGAAATACCAATAATTTATACACTGGGCATTTATTCTCCCACTAATACTCTCCATTTGCCCTGTTAATTTTTTAATGTCACCACTACAGGTCTGGTAATGAAAGTGCAAAAGGACAGAGGCAAGCAAAAAGGGAAGGTGTGATAAAGCACAGCAGCTGCAAAGGTGAACAGGATGGTCTAGCTCATACAAATGACATTATTAATTTGGTAAAAGAACAGAATTTAAAATGAAAATAGGGAATCATCTATCATCCTTGCATCATTCATCAGCTGCATGTCACCCTAAATGGTAGGCTGCTAATTTTAGTTAATTTTTCTAAGGCAGCTGCCCAGAAGGGCTCAGCTCAATCACAGCACCTGGCTTTCAGCAAGATTCTCCTTTTTAATCAGGTTTGCCAGCTACTTTAAATTGAAGCACAAGAAGGGCAAGTGACTTGACCAAGAGCAGGCTACAAAGTAGCAGCTGTTGGTGAACAGGAAGCCAAGACCTCCCTGGCTAGTTGGGTTCAATCTAACCTTCACTTGCTCCAAAGTATTTTCTCAATAGGTAGGAAGCTTACTTATTCCTTTTCCTGTTGCTATCTACAACCTCAGCAGACTACTATTTCTCATTCCTGATGGTATGCTGAGCTGTGGCTTAAGAATGAGTGATAGTTAAAATGACTGCTGTAAAGTGAGATAATCCCCACTCCCATACTCATAGTTCATTATTCTCTACAATGCAGGAGGATTAGGAATACCCTGACCTTCCAGGGTTTAGATACACCTTCCTCAACTCCTAGCATCCCAGTTTCGGTTGAAGGGACCTTAAAGCTCATTCAGTTCCAACCCCCTGCCACGGACAGGGACACCTTCCACCAGAGCAGGTTGCTCCAAGCCCCATCCAACCTGGCCTTGAACACTGCCATGGATGGGGCAGCCACAGCTTCTCTGGGCACCTGGTGCCAGTGCCTCAGCTCCCCCACAGGGAAGAATTTCTTCCTAAGATCTCATCTCAGCCTCCCCTCTGGAAGGTTAAAGACATTCCCCTTGTGCTGTCACTACAGGTAAAAAGCACCTCTCCAGGTTTCTTTTAGCCCCTTTAGGCACTGAAGCTGCTCTAAGGTCTCCCCTTAAGGAGCCTTCTCCAGGCTGAACCAGCCCAGCTCTCCAAGCCTGGCTCCAGAGCAGAGGCGCTCCAGCCCTCAGAGCATCTCCATGGCCTCCTCTGGACTTACTCCTACA
The DNA here is from genome assembly GCA_032466535.1 of Forpus xanthops. Lineage (NCBI taxonomy): Eukaryota > Metazoa > Chordata > Aves > Psittaciformes > Psittacidae > Forpus > Forpus xanthops. Next base: position 18,540 of record JASSUY010041483.1, read on the forward strand.
TCTCCATCTCCCTCTTGTGTTGCTGTCCCAGAGCTGGACACAGGACTGTGGAGGAGGTTTCACCACAGTCCAGCAGAGGAGAGGATCCCCTCCCTTGACCTGCTCCTCACACTCCTTGGGCTGGTTTCTCTTTTAAGCTCTGGTTATCTGCTTCTCACATATCAGGACACTTCCAGTTCAGCAGCTTCTGGTATTTCTCCCAGAGCACTAAAAAAGCCCCAAACAAATCTCTTTCCAAAAAGGACTTACCTACCCCGCATACCTTAACAGCAAATAGCACAGCTGTTAAAAACCTGCCGCAGATTTTTTTCTGTGTTCTCCTTTAGAGACACGTAACATTTGATTCTACTACTGCTTAACAATATTTGCAATTATAATTTACTTTTCCAAAAGTAATAAAAAATATTCATATGCAGATTGATTGGGGTATTTACTCCTACTTTGGTCTACTTGTGATAAAAAGTGAATTTATCTGTGCTGTTAATTATTCATTTTGTATCTATATGACTTTGTGGAGATGTGTATCTCATGCAGGGAAAAGACCATTAACTTTACATGAACCTTAATTACAGCTTCAAGATAAACATTATTTATTTTCATTTTTCAAATATGCTTTAGCTACACTTAAGCATATTTAAAGCCGCATTATTAACAGAACTGATCTAAAAGTACACTGGAAGAAGGATTATATTTTATTAATACAATGAAAATGCATATTTATAGTAGAATACATTAAAAAGTGCAAAGATATAACACCCATAATACATCTGGCTGTGTTTGGCTTTCTTGGGCAGAGTTCAAAATACTCTCTGTCACTCTGGCAAAGTGACTGGCTGATCATTTTTACATCCTTTATCATCTCTGACAGTATACTCCTTATAACTGAAACCTCAGAAACTAGTCTTTGACACTGTTTCAGTATCTACTGCTTAATATTCAGCACTGGCATGAAAAACTCAGTTGTAGTTTGGAGGCAACTTGTGTTTAATGGGTTTTTTCCTTTGTGTTGCATTTGAAAAACTACCTTTTTCTTTTCTCTCTCTTTGTTAAATAAGCAGTGTCTGGTTCCTATACTAAAATGGTAAATGTGCAATGGCATTGTGTTCCACATCAAAATAAACTCCTACAAACTCTATCAAAGATAAAATGGGGCAGGGGAAAGGGTAAAGTTGTGCGAGAAAACCTTGCAAAAAAAAACCCTCAGCTACAGGTCTTACCAAGACAATGGAAATACATAAATTATTCCATGACACTTCCTTTACCTAATACACGAGTTCTTTTTAGAGACTTCACCTGTTAAAAAACTAACTCCTTTGTTTTATTTAATGCTTTCTATATCCTCAAAACCTGAGGAGACTTTGATAACTGAAAAATAGCCTGATACCTATATACATATTTATTTCAAATATTTGAAAGGGGCCATGGAAGATCAAGCGCGATGGTGAGATAAAAGGGCTCAGTGTTTTCTCTTCAGGACTCTCGAGCAGCAGTTTGCTCACAGCATCCCCTTCTGGTAGAAAGCAGTAAACTGGGCAGAGATCAGGTAAAACTTAATTTGCAGTTAATTTAATATAAGCAGAATGTGACTGCAATGCTCTTTGGCAGGCTCAGCCTCCTCTAAATCCTGACAAGTACGGAGAAAATGTAAATGTTATCATATGCGCATATCGGAGCATCAGATGGATTTCAGATATTTCTGATCTTAGGCTCACTGATAGTATCTCGCATGAACATAAATCGTATTTTAAAAAGCAATAAAAGATTGTATTTCACAAGAACTGTAAATACTCATACTTGAATAAATATTGGCTTTTTTCCTAGGAAAGCTAGCTCACTGAAAGAAGAAAACCATACTGCTTGTATATACAACACATTTTTCAGTGAAACTTACATCGCTGGCATCTTCCTTATTCAGTAAAAATAAAAGCACTATCTTGCCTAATTTACCCTAATGAAGAAAATATTGCACAGTCTTACTTTTTTTTTTTTTGTAATGGAAACCTATTTTGGCTTTGATTTTGTTTTTCAAAAAACAGCCATACTACAAGAGCTATTTGCATTAGCTGCAACTATTTGCACATGCATGTAGCCTGTATCATTCAAAATACAGAAGAAAAGTGAGGAAGCAGAAGATCCTAATGCAGCTTCTAGGGAATTCTGCAAGAGTAGGAAAGAGCCTGATGAGTATTTTCTCCTTTGGTCTCTTGACAGAAGCCTTCAATGACAGATTAAAAAACAAGGCACACAAACCACTGCTGTTACTTACAGTGCCAATGAGCAGAGAAATCGGGCTGAGTGACAGTGTGCAACCTTTGTGACACAGCCAGGTAGTGCTCAGAATACATAAAACCCCACTTCTCTTGAAGAATTGTGCTTAATTACAATAGAACTGTCATTCTTCTCTGACCCACTGAGTGATTCTCCTCTTTTTCACCACAAGCATCTCTCACACAAGGTATTTACATGGCAACTACTACACGCAACTCACTTTATTAACTGAAAACAAGCCTAAAGAGCTGACAAGTCCTAGCCAGTCAGACGAACCAAATTATGAGACAGGTTAAGACACATAGAGAAAAAAAATCCCTATTAATTTCCCTACATAGTGACAGGACAAGGAGGAAAGGGTTTAACCTGACAGAGGAGAGATTCAGATTAGACATTAGGAAGAAATTCTTCACCATGAGGGTGGTGATGCACTGGCACAGTTTGCCCAGAGATGCTGTGGCTGCTGGGTAATACAGTGCCAAAGGACCCATTCAGGAAATACATGAAGGATGAGACAATCAGTCCCAAGCAGGGAATAAAGCATACAAGAGTCACTTTCATCCGCTTTAGACCTGCAAAAATTATTATGGAGTTTATGGGTTATTTCTGAGGTTGTGTGCAGGAGATGTACAGAGGACCCATTCTAGAGCCTTCTGAGCTTAGGGGAAGACTTTTCTTGATCTCAGCAAGTTTTGGATTAGATCTTTGTTTTCCCTGTGCTGCTGATACATTCACAACTACTGATATTCTCATGCGTCTCTAGACTGGCAGACACAGGAAAATGCCCTGCAGTGTTTATCGTGAAAGGAACAGGAATGCTGCTGTATAACAAATGCAGAATTCCTTAACTGTGAGAAGCTGCTCTTGAAAACACACAGATATGATTTGCCAGCTAGAAGCACGTATGCTTGTAGGCTTCAAAAGAGGTAAACCCAAACAAGACTCAAGTACCTCACAAAAGACATATCTCAAATCTTACCACTCATCTTCTCCTTTTGCTCTAGAAACCCGGTCACCTTGAGGGTCTCCAAAGTGAATATAATCAGGTAAATGAAGAAATCTGCACTGAAGGGCAAACAGTCTGTTTGCAAGGAGATACTAGGTACCAAGATGTTTCAAAGTTAGTTTTGGAGAGAAAATCATGTTTTCTACAGGCTGTGTTCAGTACATCAATAATAAGTATTTGATGCCATTTGCATTAGACTTTTTCTATATGTAAATGCAATCAAGCTGCATTGTATATGGCTAGATTATTGTTAACTGGCCATTACTGAACAGTTTCCTAATTCATCATTTCAAGTGAACTTTAAGGATTATGAAGTAATTTGATATTTTTTAGCTCACTGGACCCAACTAAGGAATAACTTCATGTGTAGTAATTGTTGAAGTAACAATTACCACCAAAATATCTACAGAATCTTGCCCTTTCATAAGGTAGCCTATCATAGTATAAGTATTTAGCAAACAAAAACACTGAAACCAAACGTTACTGATGAATGAAGTTGCCATATTTTCAAACAGTAAAAATTCATCTAACAGGCTGGTATTTGAGCAGTCTGCCCTTTTACTCGATAGTGAGCATTCTCAGGAGGAACTTCAGCATTCAAATGCAATGCTTTTACTTCCACATATGAAAAGACACTTTCCCTTTGGAAACATGCCTTAGCACCTACTGTTACAGTCTTAGAAGAGCTTGCTGCAATACAGTACACATAGGGGACAGACACTGGTATAAAAATCAGTGGGACTGCCTTCTCGTCTTTGCCCTGATCTGCTCTGCAGTTTGTGTAAGTCAGGTCACATCTGTGATTGTTTCTCCCACAATCTTTTTCTTAAAGCACGTTCTTTAAAAGCTCAGTGGTGTACAGAGTGGAGTAGGGTGGGCTAGAGATGAGCTCAGCTCCTATTTACATCTACCCTTCACCTGCAGGTCTACCTGTCTCACTGGGACTAGGACAGGCACATACACACATTGCCACATTTGAAGACAGCCAGAGAAAACAGAAGCAGATGCAGAGCAAAGCAAGGTACAGGCGATGTCCTGTAACTGCAGCTCTCCTTGGGTGAGGGAGTTATCACCAGCACCATGAACTTTGTGGGTTGATGGCGTCTGAGGGAATTGCTGTACCACTGCCATCCATACTGAACTGGCTAGCCCTAGAACAATTTATGTTACCCTTCTTGTGAGGTGTCAAAATTTCATTTTGCTAATTTTGTTACTGCTAAGAAGCTTAGAGGTGACCTTAAATTTTGCTATGACAAAAGCTATGCACAGCTAAACTGGAAAAACCAAGGCATGTTAGTGAAGGAAGCACATTTTTCTTCCCTGTAACTTTTACAGCATAGGGAACCAGGGCACTAAGTTACTGAATACATGCCACAGTAAGACATGTATCAAATACACAGTAACGATGACGGTAACAATAATAAAAACGTATGTCTCAGCTTAGATTCCAAATCAGTGAAGTCTGGAAGTATATAAAACTTGAAGCATCTCTATGATCCCGCTGAATTCATATACCTGATTAACTATACTGTTGAGCTGGGGTGACAAAAAGCTCATAAATTTCAGAGGGGAATTTTTTGCTGAAACAATGAACTTCAATTGAATATTACATATTATTCATGGAAAGGGAATTTTAAATTCAGATTTATAAATCTGCATAGAAAAGCTTCTGAGAAATGAATAAATCTTTAAATAACAGAAGAGAAAGATATGATGTAAATTCTCCAATTTCCAATACGAAGTCATGATGAAGAACTGTCTATGAATAGCTACCAGTGCTTCTAGTAGTGTTCAACAAATGCTTTTTCTTCAGTAATTTAGTCTTCACAGTACTCTCCACACATTCCTTCCACAGACCAGAGAGACAGAGACAAAATACGTTGAATAAGTTATTAGAATTCAATTAGTTTACAAAGCATAGTAGTTAACAATGTAACCAACTTAGTGGTTAAAACCCAACTGTTGATGAGTTTTCCATTTTCCTTTACTTTTTCCGTATTATTTATTAATTTTTAACTCCTTTACCCATCCCAGCTATTCTCATTTCCTAATAACAAGAACTTGTACAGCTTTGTATTCCTGCTGCTAGGGGAGTTTTGTAGGCTCATTTCACTGTTTTTTCTCCTAGTACAAGTTTGCTAAGAAATCATTACATTCCTTGACTATTCCAGGTAATATTGCCATGTATCACACCTTCATAGTCTTTTTTCTCTTTTTCCTTTTATTTTTCCTGGGAAACAGATGAAAAGTTGAGTTTTCAAAACCTCTATCCCTAACAAAGAAAAGTAAAACTGGGGGAAAATTTTCTGTTACTTTTAGAAATTACATACATTCCTTGTTACATTTCTATATTCTTCCCTCCATGCAATTGTTTTCCCATAGAAATGCACTTTTTACTCTCTGTTTTAAAGCAAGCACAATATATCTCCTGGGTATTCCCAAAGGGAAATACCAGCACTCCTCTTGGGATGTTAGGTAGTCCTGCAAGCAGCAGGGAGTTGGATTTGATGATCCTTATGTGTGTCTTTCAACTTGAGGTTTCTATATACTAATCTACTACTTCTCTAATTTTGGCAGCAGTGTTCTTTATCTACATGTATTATACACATTATACATACATTATACATATGCATATAGTGGAGTAGTCCTACAGTGGAGTGTATCCTACGTGGGAGCTGCGCAGAGCTGCCTGCCCTGCATTCTCTGGCTGAAGGTTTAGATAAGTTGTGGCGTATTATACTACACACAGTTCAGCAGCTCTTTTAGCCTCAAGTCCTAGAGCGTTGGTGTTGCTCAGTTCCCTATGACAAATGAAAGATGATGCCAGCCATAATGCCTCATGGCTTTTCACATGATCTGCCCATGGAAGGAAGAACTCTGCCTAAGGGCAGCACAGGGAAAATTCATACCCCCTCTTCCCTCAAACAGGGAATGTATGTGAACTGAAAATGGTTGAGAATTTTGCAACTAATCAGGTTTTTCCTGGGAAATGATGCTTTGTTGAACTCAAACCTATACTGAGGGATGAATTAAGAGGATGTACTTCGAGGAAGGGTCTTCAAAAGGGCAGAGGGCTTTCATTTCTATTTTTCTGGTGGTTAGAACCGACTCCTAAGTACCACTGTCTTTCCTCTGCAGCCGAACTAAGCATCATAGAGTGCAAAAGCACTTCCCAGGCATCCCCACTTTCCACTTTAAGTATCACCATCTTTTCTTTGTCTCAACAGGACTTTTCTCTTGTCATAGGAAACTACTGCAGCCAGTCCTTTCCACACTGGGCCTTGCCTTGTCTCTCCAGTTCAAAAAGTTAGTCTGCTACCTGTCTGAAAAGGATTAAAAGTACAAACCAGCAGCACTTCAAGGCTCAAAGTTTTTTATCGACATTTTTTATGTATTACCCTTGAGACATTTTGTGAGAAAAAAATACCTTCTCTCACTTTTCCAATTTTTGACTGCTTTGCAGACTGTTTTGTAACCTTTCCATAGCATACACAGACTGATCTTCCCCAGTCAGCTAATGATGTGCTTCTTTCTGGTGGTAGGATAAAAGAGGCCAAGGTGTATAAGGCCTTAAGAAACGAAGATTTCAGAATGTCAGCAAATTCCTTGCATTAGGTAAAATCAAAATTTCATTTCACAGCCAAGAAGGGACAACAGAGAATTGAGGATATATTTTCAGCAAGTATTAATTATTCACATGATAATGACTGCAGGAGCAGTATTCTTCACAGGCTCTGTTTCCCTCTAATTTCAAGGCAATTCCTGAACCTATATGGAAACCGAGCATTTCCTCTATTGTTTCAGCTTTTGTTCTTCTAAGCACTGCTGTGTTTTTTCTGGTGAGAATTCAATCTCTTCTTAGAACATTTTAAGCTATGAAGTACATGCTTTGCATGTCTCCTCCAGTCATCCTCCTTCTGCAGAAGCTAGTTTTTTGCTAAGAATGAGGAGAAAATTTCCACACACAAAGCCAGCTAAGCTTTGCAATAGAACTGCTGAAGACACCCCTGAGCCTCTATTACTGAAAGTATTAAGATGAAGGCTGTAAAACTTAATCAGGGGTGAAGTAGTCAGGTGGATAGCATAGCTTGCTTCTTGAGGACTCTACCAGTCACTCCTAATTTTTAAACTATCTTCTTTCAGCAACTACTGAATGCATACATGCACAGCATGGTTGTCGTACATCCCCTACCCCTGTATGTCCCATCAGCTGAAATAAGTGACTTCAAGGACTCAAATCTCTTTCTTCACTTTGTTCTATTCCTTTGTTTCGGCCAAATCCATTAAAGCTGATCTTTTTCCTACACTGACGCTACTTGATTGTCTTTTACTGCTTTTTTGTCATTGTTTAGTTTGTCCTTTCTCTGCAAAATTAACTATTATCATCACTTAAACATTAGCAGATATGAATTCTTTTTATACCCTTTTTTCTGACTTCCAAGTTGACATCTTTCATTTTTTCTAGCACATTTTCATTCTGGTTCTTCTTTCTTTGTACGTGTGCACCTACACAGAAATTGTCTTTTATTTCTTTCTTGGTTTAAGTATTGCAGTTTCCTTGAGCATTCTGCAACACAGCTGAGCACATACTTAGTTTGTAATAGACACTTAAATGTCCTTGAGTCCAGTCAATAAAAGCAAGCACTCAACCTTAATTAAATAGAAATGATCTTGAACAACAATTTAAGACAGAGCATGTCTATACGCATTATTGAAAAATCTGAATCATAGGATTTAACTTTTATTTTTCCATACAGATTTGGAGAAAAGTTTAATACACTAATCTTGAAATACAGTGATACAGTATGTTGCAGAATGCTATTCACACATCTAACCATCGTTACCTAATACTATTGTTCAGATCCACCTTAAATTCATATGAGACCTAGTGGCAATCTGCTCATCTGCATCCAGCAGCAGCTTCTGCATGCATCTAAAGTGGCAGTATGCAGTAAAGGGTTTCAATCACAGCATCTTTAATTGCACCTGTTTCCAAAGTCTATTTTGACACTCCTATTAGTGTACTGATTAAAACAAGCCAAGAAGTAGAGTCCAGCCTCTAGTTTCAAATGCCTGCAGAATTCAGTAAGGCCTCAACTCTAGTATTGATTTAGGCCAATGCAGCCAAGAAGCACTGTATCTTGTATTCATTTATGAAATTAAAAAGCATCATTTGTCTTCAAATGGAAATAAACATGCTAAAGTGATACAGGGATGCCTACAACCTTTTCTGAATTCATCCACAGATGCTATTACGGAACTATGCAGCTACTACCAAAAAAGCAAGAGCATCTCTTCCCCCATATAACAGTCATTGCTCCAGTTGGCCCAGGTTTTTTTTTTCCCTGTCTCTTACACAGGATTATGCTCTAGATGGCCCAAACATGGCTGTGCTGAAGGAAAGAGATGATAAAACAGAAAACACACAGATCTATCAGAGGATGGCAAGTTATAGTTATACTTCTATGAAAATATCTCAACTATGACAATGTCTCAATCGATCTTAAACACTTTTTCAGTTAAAGTGAAAGTAAGGTTCTCTCTACTGCTCTGGGCCAAAGGCTTCTCTTTGTTGTGTGATATAATCAAATTGCTACTCAGCTGAATTAAGCATTCAGGATTACTTTGGCATAACTATTTCAGTACTTTTCTACGAGCAGCCAAACCTTTACAGTTTTACATTTCTAAAACAGCTTACAAAAGTATTCACATTCCTGGGAGAAAAAAATCTCATGGTTCAGACAATTTGAATGGAGAAGAAAGGTCACAGAAATGTGAAATCTTTACCTGATTTCAATAAAAACTATCACTTAAAATGGATATATGGTTAAGGGATTGTATAAAAGAATACTTGATTTTATTTTGGATAATATCATTGGGTTTTACTATTTTTCTGTTAAAGATGATTCCATTCCTCTCCTCTATTCTTGAGTTAATTAAGTACAACTTTAGAAAACAGCCACTGTAACTTTTTACCAATGTTAAAGAAACACTAAACTTAGTGAGGTTCTGCATGTCTAAATTACATACAGCTACACAAATGAATGCTAAAATCTGTGCTCATATACATGCACAAATTTCAACATACTCTTCTGGCAAATTCCAAATTTTACTGCACAATCTGCTTTTAGCAAGGACACATTTTCTCAAATTTCTGCTCTCGATTACATCTTCTGTGCATGAAAAATTCCATTTGACTGCTGTCAGAAAGGTAATTGTATGTCTTACAGCCTAAGGGCTCTACTCTCTTTTCCCTGAGCTGATACAGCTCTCATCCACATGAATGAAAATTAGGCACACATGTGGTGAGAAGAATTGAACTTTTTCTGCCATGCCATGGTGAAATATGTGCCAGGATTTGGGATGGATTTATTCTTCCTCATGCCCCCCTTGCAGGCTAAAGGGAGCTTCCACATTTCCTCCTTTCACTTTCTTACGCACTATGAAGGTTAATAAGCCAATGCTGAGCTGGCCTGCTAGTGATCCTTTTGTTACTAGAATAGAAAGTAATACAGTCTTTGCTGAAATGTAAATGCTTAACTGGTTCCATTCCATTTTGATTTCAGGAAAAGGAAGCAAAGCATGTATTTCTGTTCAAAAGACAGGCGAAAAGCTGAAAGTATCTTTGCACTAATTTGACTGCAGGACTAACTCAGAGGAAAATGGTGTCAATGTAAAAAGGACAAGAACAATGTTGGAAGGAAAACACAACATTCTTGTTGTTTAGTTAGTGCTCGGGAAACATGGCACTTCTACAGAATTGTAAAGAAATAGAGTATCATAAAAGCAACCTAATTGGTCACCAGTTTCTCTACTGGAAAAAAAACCCAACCCAATGATAATGCAAACAGGGAGTAACAGGTAACAGTAATTACAGTCATACACATAGTATTTTGCTTTCATCCACACAGATTAATTACAGTTTGGATCTAAGACAAGGATATGAATGATAGTTTGTGGATTATCCCTGAATGGAGATGCCTCTACTAAGCAGCTCCAAAACAAATCTAAAGAAACCCAGCATAAAGCAGAAAATGATGGACTACAAACTTCACAAGAAGGTGCAGCTCAGCATAATCTGCAGTGATCTTAGTTGTGGGAATCCAAATTGCAGTACATAAACCAGTTTATTTTTTGTTGTCTGTTTTCCCATATAGGCTGAAATGCACCCAAAGAAAAGTCTAGAATCTCACTTTTTGCAAATAATAATTACATAAGATCTAGTATGGATGGCATTTTCTGACTCCAGGCATTGTCAAAAATTAAAACATAAATGTAGGCAATTAAGGAGTTATAGGAAAAAAAAATAGCAACAAACAATAGACTCCTACTTTTCATAATAGAACAATTAGCAAATGAAATCAAATTTGATCTTGCTTTAATCAAGTCAAATTTAAAGTATTCTTTTTCCTTCATTTTTCAGAGATTTCAAAGACTCAAACCATTTGTTTCTGAAGGTCCAAACACCTTTTGTTCAGTACAAAATTACCTGTCTACAATTTTAAAAGGAATTCTCTGCAGAGTAGTCAACCCTTAATTTCTTTATAGCTTTTAAATTGCCTATTTCACAGATTAAATGTTTTTTTGATTATAACTGTACTGTGAACCAGCCAAAAAAACAATGCAGATCTTTGCTTGGAAAGATAAATGTATCCCTCAGAATCTGATTAATGAGGAAAGAACAGAAAGACACGCATAATACTCCTCAGCCATCCACCCTTCTTTATAAATACATCTTCTCTTAAACACATTCTTTTCCTTAAAAAAAAACAAACAGAGCACTCAGAACTTGCCATGGAGGAAAGCTTGACCATCTCATGGTCACACAAGAGCTGCCAGTTGAGGTCACTGCCTTCCGACAGCCTCTCTCACTGACTTCAACTTTTGACAAGGCACAAATCATTACATCAGGTAAGTTTTTGCAGCAGTTTTACAGGATGAGGCGATGTATATCTCAGGTAGATTTAGTACTAAACTTCAATAAGATGCCATGCAAATTACTGTTTGCAGTTCCAGTATGTATGGTAGGAGGTTATGTATGAAGCGTTATGGACTTAAAACATTAAATATATGGGCTGTACTTTCATTTACTCTTAAGATGTGGCCATGGCTGCAGGCAAAAAACAACCACCACCCAACAGTAAACACAAAGAAAAAAATCAAACATTAAATAGCATATTTGTAACACATCAGTAATGCTTAGAAACCTCCCAGCTTAAGCAGTTCCCAAACCTGGATGTCGACAGGTGTTTTGCATGGAGCTTTGCTGGCTGTCACTAAATAGCTCATACAGCTTGAAATTGTGTTGAGCACTCTACGATGTTCTCTGTTTCAGGTGGTGACTCTTCAGAGATTGATGCAGGGGCAGGCACAGCTCAGGCAGCTCTTACCAGCCAGCTCCATTAGACTTGTCAAGGCTATGCTGCAGAAGAATGAGCTCTCCCATGAAGCATTCAGACCTAAAACAGCCTGGCCTTCTGCTGTGCACTAAATCCACTTCTTGAATTATATTTTTAAGGGAAGATTCTATAGGAAAATTAACATTTTAATTTAAAACTTTGAAATAGACATTGTGACTACATATGAGAGTGCACATAGAAAACAAACATACAATTTAACCACAATAAGTCCAAATCATCCTTCTTTTAATTGCTCACTTCAGGTTTTATTAGAGATTCACCTTGTACAGTTAAGACACTGGCTTCTGCTATTATTAGAAGCTCCCTGTGGATTTTACATATAATTTGTACCTGAAGAAGTGAAAATTATTTCAGCTAGCTAGTTGCAGGACTTGAATTAGTTTGACATTAATCAGACTAGCATTATTCATTAGTTACAGATTCCTGGGCTGCAGTTGATTTTGTATTTTTATCCTATGGCAAAGTCTTCAAAAATAGTGTATAAAGAGCTCGATAAATTATTTGGTGAAGAAAAAATGGCTCTTTCTGACAGAGAATTAATCAGCACACAAAGAATTATCCCCACTGGGTAAGAGGATTTTCTGTAACCACCTAGCAAAAAATGATTAATATTGGAATAGTTTTGAATCAGAAAATGCCAATTCACAAAAAGCACATTTACATCATCAAAAATCTAATGAGAGGGAAAAAAAGCCAAAGATTTCCTTTCAACTTTACTCAGATGGCTTTTATATTGTCATTTTATCAATGCTATTAATCACAATGGTCACAATAGACGTCAAGAAATCCTTCCAGGAAGATTTACTTTGTTAATGCAGGAAGGAGAAGGAAGAAAGAAGAAACTATACACCACTATTCCACTCTCTTCTTCATGTTAAATGCTGTTTTGATACCTTAGCCGATAGTGTCCCATTTTGAACACTGATTGTAACATAATAATAGTTAAAATAGTGGCAATATTATGCCAGCCTGATCTTTTTAAAACAATATATCAGCAATTCTGCTTTACCAATAACATTCCACTGCAATTTCTGGTTGCTACTTAGATTTTTTATTTCTCTGAAATTGCAATTTCTGGCACTACCTCAAAAATCAGGTCATCTGTCTGATGTAGCATGTCAATGTCATGCAGTAATTCAGCCTACTATGATATCCTGGTCCTTTTGCTTCAAGGTAAGAACACTTCCTGCTTCTTTAGATTACACCAATGTTGGCATTAGGGTAATTAGGCCACAAGATGCACGTCTCATACTTTATTCACCAATGTACAAAAGCCACTGTGTGCCGGCAACCAGCAGCAAAACCTATTAAAATTTGCCACACTTGGAATAATACGTGTTCCTCAGCTTGTCCTATCTGCAACCTCAAACACATTCTGATTATTACAGTTCCAAGAGGCTGGGATAAAGCTGTGAAAATAATGAAATAAAGTCAATCCTAACCTATGGAAAGCGCAAGCCGATGAAAGCTACTTAGCTCTTACAAGTTTTGTAATGGATTTCTTGAAGTTCAGTTTCTTTGAGATAAGTTCTTCAAACTTCAGACAGAGCCATATTAGAAACTGAAATCCAAACTGCACAGATCTCCAAGGTCTGTAAGTTGGACTGAAGATGTTATGGAAACAGACTTCTATTCTGTGTATTTTAAGCTGATGGGAGAACTCAGTACTAAAGATGGAAAAAGCAAACAAAGAGCCTTATTTTCCTATGTAAAAAATATGCGAATGTGGTTTGGGGTTTTGCATTAGGATTTGAGAGAGTGATGCCAGATTTTTGATCTATCACACAGCTGACTCAGTATTTTTTCTGTTTGTTGCTCCTGAGTTGCAGGGGAATGTTTCTTTCCCTGTGTACTTCTTTGACATCCCTGAACATTAGCAGGATTGGAGAAATATCTAATGCAACAAACACGCAATTGTATTCTATGGGCTTTTTATTGGGTGGTTGTTGTTGCTTTAGGTGAGATCTGCCTCAGGGCGTCATATTAGTGACTAACATTGAGCTGCTAATTCATGGTTAACTTTCAATAGGGTTTATTTTGCATTAATTACATTAGGCTATAATTCCTTCATGATGTTATGCTTACGTGTCATAAAGGTGTTTACAAGTCATAAAGACATGTAAAACTAACAAGCAAGACTGATTGGGAAATCACAATATTTAACTTGAAGAACAGTTTAAAAAGCAGTCTACAAAGAGTCACAATAAACTCTGTTAAGGAAATATTAACCTCCCTAGTACAAAAAGGTACTTTTCCCCTCCACATCAACAGACAGTTAACTGGCACATTAACAAGATCCATCAAGACCTAATAAGGCAGCTTCATTAAGATGATTATCACCTTATTAATAATTCACAGGTTGGTAGAAGCAAAGTACTTAAGGGATTATAACACATCATTTTAAACACTGAATATTACAGTAATACCCATTAAGGTGATCTCTGGTGAAGCAAAATTTGCAGCACATATATTTGTATTTTCTTCATACCGTTAAATAGCCTACAACCTCTAATGTAGAAACAGTGCTTAATATAACGTCTTGCTACTATGCAAGAATCTGTGATAAGGCTTTCAGGGCATTTGGAATTATATCCAGAAAAAGTCTTAAGTACTTTACTTGAGCAAAATACAGATGTTTGGAACTAAGGAGATGATTCACTCCAAAAACACTAAAATAAAAACAACTTTCTGTATTTCACATTACAGTGTGATCTGATAAAATGAACCATCCATTTTAGAAGAGGGATTGAAACTCAGGATCTCTGCCCTGAAGGATCACTTCAGCACTTGAGCACATAATCAGATTCTTGCTGGTTTATCACTGCTGAATCTTACACTATTCTACAGGGCACAGCATCAACCAAGAGAGGAGAGAATGCAGATGTTCAGCTACATCAGGAGAATATGGTAATAAATACAAAGCATGGGCCTTTTAACAAAGTTTCTTTTAACTTGGGGAGGGGAAGCCACATCTGATTTCATTTAAATAAATCTCATTACATTGTAAATAAGTTTTTTATGCTCTTGCTATACGTGGAGATGGTAAGATGTATTATTACAGACTGGAGCTTTTGGCTTTATTCATAATGATCTAGTGATGTTTTGATGCCAAACCTGTGGAAGTTCATGGTTAAAATCTCCCTGACTTCACCAGGCTTTGGATCCGGCCCATACACCGCCATGTGGGAGATGGGTGTGAGAAATGATTAAGAGATTATCTCATTTGGAGATTATTTAGATATCTGAAAATGAGACGGATCTCATTAGGAGTTGGAAGACTTCTGCTATGCTTTGATACAGAACGTAAGAATTAACTCTTGGTGGCTTCTTTCAGATTGCTGCGACCAATGACGAGCCACTGTTGTCAGCAGTTATAAGTAAAAGCTTACAACCTCTCTTAAAAAGTCACTTTGAAGGGTTGTCAGGCTGGAAACCACGATTACGTGTTGGACCCTGCTGGCTTCAAGGTCCACTAAGGAACCAATTATTATCTTCTTATGCCCTGCTTGTGCTTCTAGATGAAATTCATTGCAGGACTGTGGTGATAACAAATTCACCATCTAATGACTATTTAGGACTGTGTATGTCCCGACCTTTCATGCAAACTATGAATCTCTTCTCAGTCTAAGGCAAATTCTCCATGGAAAAAAAAGAAACAAACCCAAAACTGTGTACACTCTTTAACCAATAACAGAGCAAGATGAACGGATTTGACAACAGAAAGGACCCCCAGGAGGGTAACTAGTCATGCCAAAGAACAGCTGGGCCAAAAACAGCATTCAGGAAGCACATGTTAATGTCTGCTGGCTTGCAAGCCTCCTATCTTTTAAACTGCCCTTTATTTGCTGATGTTTGTTTCACATGTCAGTTTGCAAAATATGGGCCGATACTGCATGTCCTGGGCACTTAATGCACTAGCTGAATCCTCATCTCACTGATACAGAATCAAACAAATAAAAAAAAGTTCTTCTCAAACATCACCTGCTTAGAATTGAAATTGCATAAAATAGTTGTGCATGAATGCAGGACATCACCTTTGATGACCCAAAACCATGGGCTCAAGAGTGGCAGAATTCCCCTTGGTTTTACATCTGACTACCAGAGCTAAGAAAAGCCATGATGCAGTTGTGACAAAGGAAAGAAAGTGAAGGTCATTTTCCAACATGAAATAGTACTGCAATGAGACACTCCCTTCTGAAAAAAATGCTACGTTCAAATGTGAAATATTTACACTTTCTGTGAAGAAACAGCTTGTTTGTGCAATAAGTTTACATTTATGTGATGCGCACTCTTTTACTTACAGTCTTCTCCTTTGAGATATGATGTGGCCACTGCCGCCATGAAAAACTTAACACCTCTTAGTACACATGGATAAAGCTAAGATAAAGCTAGAAGGACAGAAAAATAACACACCTGAAACTTTAATGCTGAACTGCAATGAACCAGAAAAAAATAAGTATTTCAGCCATCTGAAAGAACTTAAAGCTTTTTCTGGCTTGTTTGCGTTGATTAGAAATATTAACCCTATATTAATATCATCAGCTCCAGATGCTTAGCTAAGACGCCTAAATCAGTACTCCGAATACTTGAGTTTCTGATATAGCCAGTGGAAAAAGGATAAGTGACTCAGGACTCCAATTTACACTTCATGTGGGAAGATGGCCTGGAAGAATTTTCACATTTATTATGAAGTGAGTCTACCATCCCTTTAACGTGGACATCTGGGTTTCTAGAGTTTGGTCTTGAGCAGTTACATTTAATGAATGTATTAATACATTAATAATCAGTAAATTAATTTGCATTGTTAGACAAGGTAGCAGAGAACTGGCAGAGAATACTGTTTTGCTCTATACTGATTAGAATTTTTATAGACTCAACTGGTAAACCAGATATTGCTGTTATTGTTGCTAGTCCATTGAATATAGCTGGAAAATGGTAGTTTGTAAAAGCAGAGGAAAAACTAAAATCAGAAACTGCAAACCCATCAAATTTCAGATATTCCTGAAAATCCAATTTGACGCACTGAGATAAAGGGCCACTTAAGCCAGATTTTGATTGCAAGCCACCACTTAAAGTATGTAGTGATGCTGGTGATTATATCTAGGTAAATTATTATTTCAACTTGAGTGTCACAAGTTGAATAAGGTATTTGTATGTGGTATGTGTTTGGATGCATTCAGTTACATATTTTTATAGCCAATCTAATTTTGTTGAGTCAATAGTTCTCACTTCTGAATTTTCTAATATGTGAATATGAAGTTACAAGTACAGATATGACATTAATTACTGCTGGATACTGTCTTGGCCATCAGTGGTGGAATACAACATAGGATACCAACATAAACATGGGTCACACTTACTAATCCCTCTTTGAACAGCACGTACAGAAAGGTGGTAATTCCTAGGTAGGATACTAAAAAAGTCCAACTAATAAAGCAACATGTTAGATCTCTCAAACATTTTAATCAAATACTACATATTTTATATAAAAAGCTTGTCTTATATAAATATATTATTTATATATAATATATATTATATACGTAATATGCACATTATTAATATAGATATGAACTACTGAAATAATATAACTGCTGTTCTGTCACGGAACAAACATATTTTTTTCACTAGAAGCATCACTGTTGATTCATAAATTCATAGTTGCTTAAATATGAGGCTGAAATTGTTCTATTTAGGCACACAGCTGTTGGCTACTGAGTATTTTAAAGAACTGTAGTATTATAGCAGTAATTTCCTTCAGGGAGTACCTGAATCAAATCAACGACCCTAAGCTATCTCTGGAGCCCTAACAAGCAGAAATAGGGCAGGGTTGTCTTGAATATCTTCATCCACTCTTACTTTGTCTTTAGGAATCAAGTACACAGCAACAGCACTGGAGACACAAGCATAAACTCAGAACATAAACTGAAAGGAATCAGCATGGAAACCTGATTTATATGCTTATTAAGAATTGTTCTACTGCACACTGGTGTCTCCCACCTTGTTTCTAGGTAGAAGATGTACAGTCCTCCAGGGAGGCAAAAATCAGAGGACTGTGCAGAAGTAAGCA
This sequence comes from Forpus xanthops, assembly GCA_032466535.1. Lineage (NCBI taxonomy): Eukaryota > Metazoa > Chordata > Aves > Psittaciformes > Psittacidae > Forpus > Forpus xanthops. The sequence continues at coordinate 36,301 of JASSUY010041483.1, forward strand.
CTCTTAACGCTTCTCTAGCACATTTTAATATAGGATCAAAGTCCTCATGTACACATACTCCTAGCTACATTATTAAAAGGGAACATCCTCCAAGTCTCCTCTGTGGGATGACAAGAACATCCGTAGATGTCTAGAAGGAATACTTCTAACACAAAGCTGATCCACTTCCTACTTCACAAGCCTGGTATGGCACACATTCCACCTGTGAATTCGAACAATCCTGTGTAGTAGGTTCTCAAAGGGCAGGTAAGCAGTAGGTTTCAGGCCATTTTAAGGTTTTCCCATAGTTAGTGCTGGGCAAGCCCTTCTTCAGCCTACTGACAGTTTGCATTTTGGTTAGACAAAGCTATAGCTCCCTTTCTTGCAAACTTCCAGGCTGTTCAGGCTAGCTTAGTTCAAGCACGTGCTCATTCATCTCCAGGAAAGCAGGGCTCCACCAAGTGAAACAGTTACTCTCTACAGTAAAAGCCATTTCTGTGAGCCATTCTTCCTACATCAAGTGCATCCAGACATCAGACGTCTTGGTGTTTTTCTGCTGGACTGGCTCCACTATCTCAATGTCTTCCCTGTACTACGAAGCCCAAAGCTGCACTCGTTACCCTCTGGATATTTTTCACTATTCTTTCCTCCAAAAGCAGAGCTCGTGTTTTCCAAGCCAGAACATGTTATATGTACTTCACCTGCAGAGATGTATGAAATGGGTTTTAAGAGAGAAAGCGCTCCATAAAAACCACCAGTCAGTAAATTTACTTGCTAGAAGTAGACAACAATTTTAAAGACAGGGATGACCAGAACTGAAAATAAGTAATTAGACTGTGACTGCAGCAGTAATGATCATTAAAGAGAAAAGTAGTGGATGACTAGGAAATGTGTGAATCAAGTCTGACCTGGTGACTATCACTTATAAGAATATCAAACTTATCTCCTCCAAGGTGTTTTCACCACTTTCTACGAAGCAAGTTGGAAAGAAAATCACATGGATATTCAGGCATTTATGAAAATGATCCCCCACAAACATACAAATGGTAGAAAGTCTTGTTAAATACAGTTTGGGGGTTTTATGACACAAATCTAACAGGTTTAAAACCAGTTTGTATTCTACTTAAATTGTTTTTAATGTCAAGAGTCAGTTGGGAAAATAGTTCCATTATCATCAGTTATCAATTTCCTGAAAACTGGTACTAATTTGTGTGACCGATGTTTTCAACATTTTTGTTACCCTACAGCCTAAAGTGGCAAATTCAGTGATGAAAAATCATAAGGACCATGGAAAAGGCCAGTTAAGGATAAAAATTCTTACTGCTGAAGGGGTTTGGGGTAGAAACGTGTTTAAAGCTTCTGAATCAAAATTTAAGACAGATTAAGATGACTGAGGAATAAACAATTAGGTTTGTTACTACAATTTTTTTTGTCCAATTATCAGACTTAGGGGCCAAACACTAACTTATAAAGACTACAATGGTTTCATTTTTCTTTGAATTATACCAGTATATTCCCCACATTAGTATTTCAGCAGAGAAAAATGCCTTTCTCCTCCTGAAAGCTATGAATTATTTTCAGATAGAGGAACACGGAAGCCTCCTCTTTCTGCCTGAGAAGAGCTGATACTGACAGCGAAGTGGGGTACAACATAGAAGAGCTTGTTCTTGGACCAATTTCCATAGCCCCTGGGAATGTACTGTAAAGAATTTCAGTAAACAATTATGCTTGCACAAAAAGATTCAAGTTGCTACAAATCACTTCACTTCTTGCTCTTGAACAAGAACTATTTAACTTCCCTGCAACACGCTTTTGGCAGGGTGTAGCAGGGAGAGGCACAGACAGCTGTAATGCAGATTCACTGCTTTTAAAGGTTTTAACAGTTTCCAGTGTTCTGGTGCCAGAATCCTGGCAAACTTCAGACCACACCTCACTTATGATTTCTTCCACACATTTTTTACTAAACATGATATCTGGGTAGATGAAAAGATGAAGACTTGGAATGCAGAATGGGAGTGGATCTTGAGACATCCTTGACACACTCTCAAACACATTGAGGTAGAGCAATAAACCGCTGAGGACATGAGGAGAGGAGAGGAGGGGAAGAAAAGAAGGTGAGAAGAGCATATATTCTCCATACCAGAATCATTCACAAGAAATCATACTTCTTTTAAGGACTGATGAATTTTTAATCACTGATAACCCTTGAACTAAATCAATATTGCCAACACTATTTAAGAAGGGGGAAGATATTAAACCTGAGTGTCACAAAAACTTGGCAGCATCTTAAGCATGAAACTGTAATCTGTTTTGTCTCTAATCTAGCCTCCTGTTCTTACTACATAGCACCCTTCTTTTTCTCATCAGTGTGCTCAGCGAGAATGTTACTTCATCACTTAAGCCAATGGAGCGACTTGAAATATTTAAATCCTTTTCAACTGTAGTAAAAAGAAATCAATTAATTTGCCCATAAGTGAGAGAGAAAAGAAATAAGAATATGACTAATCACACTTCAACACCTAAAAGAGGATGAAAAAGACCTGTGGATGTGCTTATAAGGCCTGCTGAGAACATTACCATTCCTTTACCTATACAATGTTAGCTAACAGAGAGGATCTCCAGGGCTGGCATTGTCTTCTCTCATTGTGTTCTGCATACATCCCAATCTTTGTTCATTTGACATAGATTTGGTTGGAAAGTACCTTTGTGTCTCAGCATTTACTATTCAATTTCAGGTGTCACAGGAATTTGGTGTCAGGCAAAGGGAGTAATAGTGAATAATAACATTAACAGGGAGGAAAGGAAGGTTTATTCAGAGAGAGAGTATCATTACAATCCTGTATACTATATGTTACTGGAAAAAAACAGACAAGCCTATGGATACAAACACTTTTACTAAACTCTGAAAGAGAAGCCATAATTAAAGATCAATAGCTTAATTTTAAACCGTTCATTAAAATTACTCTTTTAGTTTTATCCCTTAAGGTTCAGTATCTTAAGTGGACGCCCAAGAAAAACAGTTCAGCTTCTTCTTTCAGACACTTTAGAAATCAGGAGAAAAGTGGCATGACAGTAAGAGTTGAGTTTTGGGAGCAAAAATGATATTGCCTAGCAATTTGATTCTAGAAGGAAAGTGGGAATGAATCCACTTGACTTACTCCCTCACACGTTTTTGCAAATCTACTACCTCTTTAATCTCCATTTATTTCTCTGCAGCATGCTCCTGAAAAGCCTTAAAGTGTATAAGAAGGTATTATGCTTAGTACTACATGGATTTGATCCTTCAATCCGTAGGAATGTAAGTAATTTCTTGTTTACACAAGTATAGATGACTTTGCAGGTACTGCTTGCTTGAGTAATGATTACTGCTTTGAGCACAATGTCTATACACTACTATTAGATTCCCAATCATGGAATTCTATTGCTCAGCTAGAAATTATTATTATAACTTACACTGCACACATACTAGGTATAGTTGATGACAGTTTTATTAAAAATTGATACAATAGATCTTTTAGAAAGAAGAAATAGAAGGAATATTTCTTCTGTTAGACCTTAGTATGAACGTAGGTCAAGTTCCATGCTAAAAAATATGTTGGAAACTGCTTTAATTATACGCTGGAATATGAAAGTAAGAAAAGTTTGGTTTCACCAAAATACATATTCCACATTATAGCTTCTTCACATAGTGGGTTGGTTTGGTTTTAGCCATGAAGCGAGTTACAAGAGTAACTCAGAAGTACTTTGGATTATAGCAGGAGGGACTTGTGGAACTCAATATAAACAGAGAGCATGTGTTAAGAGGTGTGTGTGTTGGTGGAGAGGAGACTCCCCGCACACCCAGCGCTGTTTGCTTATCTCTATTCAATAAAATTAAAAAAACTGCAAAGTGAGTCATTTATCACATTCCACATTATAGCTTCTTCACATAGTGGGATGGTTTGGTTTTAGCCATGAAGAGAGTTACAAGACTAACTCAGAAGCGCTTTGGATTATACTTAGAGATGATGGATTCAACTTGCTTGAACTCTGACAGGCAGATGTCTTGACTCTCAAAGCAAACATGTCCATTCACTACTCTCCTCACTTCTCTTTCCTCCAGGTCCATTTGTTTGCCAGCTGAGTAGGTCCATCCACTCCACTCCACTGAAACCTGCTTCTGCCAGCACAGCAACAGCAAAAAGACCTCAAGCATAATTGCCTCTTTGCTAGCCCAATTCCATGACAAATGGCAGTGGCAATTAAGAGATAAGTGGGTGCTTCTTTTGCCTTGTCTTTATTGCTGCTGTTCTTTATGTGGACCTAGATTTTTCATCAAAGACACTACCGGTTTAACATCAGGCACCCCACCAAGCCACTTCACTATGAAGCACAGTCCCTAATGACAAGAGGGCAGAACCAGCCTCTGAAGCCTTCATGAGGTCTCCCAGGGATGATGAGGGCCTGTTTTCCTAATTGCATGCACAAACCCAGTCTCCTAAATTCACTGAACCAAAGGTGACAATCTCAGTATCTTTTGCTCAACCAGACACGCCTTGCAATCATCACTGCTCAAGAGTACATTTAATCTTCATGGTGATTCCACTTGAGTCATAGACCTCATCTCACTCAGAGCTGCTGTTCAAACTGGCTTCCAGAGATTTATATAATTTAACAGACCGGGTGATTTTTTGTCCATTTTAAAACATTAGGTTCTGAATTTCATCAATATAGTAAGTCACCATTCTTCAAATCAGGTATGACATATTTAATCTATAAAAACTGTTTTGTCTCAACTACATGGCACTTAGCATTCCATGTGGGAAAAAAAAAAAAAACAATCCCGCCAAAGAAAAGTATTGTTTAGAACATAGTCTTAAATAAACTATTCTTTCCTTCTGACAAGATATTCTTCACGTGTTCAGAAACATTTCCCTGCACTGCAAAAACCATTCTAAGTCAAACAGAACTGAGGCACTGCTGCAAGCTGATAATAAATGTGTATGGTCTAAAGTATCTAAATGAGACTCGTACAGCTTTCATCAAGTTATTTATTCACTAGAACCAAGTAATCTCAATGCATGAAGGAACACACACTTTGGTTAAATATCAGAATGAAGTAGGAAATACATCAGGTTGTTTTTTTCTGAGATGGCAACCTAACAAAAACCAGCGTTAGGAGTTGATCCTGAGCAGGAGCCAAGCACCCACACAGCTGCTCACTGATTCCTAAGTAGAAACTGGGACTGACAAGGAAAAACAAAGGAAGGTGGGAGGACACAAAGATCAAGACAACTATTTAGCAGCTGAAACAAAAACTCTGTGCTTAGCATGCCTAACAGTCACTTAGAAGACAAACGCCATAATCATGAATGCCCCCACTTGTGTCTCTTCCCTCTCTCTTGCCCACCCTCAGTCTACTTACTGGGGATGGGGGAGCAGAGCAGGACAAAGGAAAAGCCTTGACCCCATACAAGCACTGCTCAGTGATTACCAGCCCACTGGTGTGTTACCAACACTGCTTTAGGCACAAATCCAAACAACAGAATCATTCAGGCTGCTGTGAAGAAAATTAGCTCTGTCCCAGACAGACCCAGTGTATACAGACATGCTGCAGAAGAACATGTTTACTTCTTGAATCTGCATCAAAGTACCGACTGTGCTAGCTACCTTAAATGCTGTGCACCCTAAGGTCAATCAAGCAGTTGCTGTAACATTCAACACTCATTCACCATGCATCCAAACTGCACGGTTGGATGAGATCCCGACCACCTTTTAACTCAAATGTCATCTATCAACAGCAGATCTATGAAGATTGCCCATTTTGATGCTATGTGTAAGGAATAATCTAAATGTTATTGTTTAAAACAAAGAAAAAGATCCCAGATCATCATCATCAAGTCAGACGTCAAAATATGGTACTGATGTCATGATGCTGAGATAAAAGGGAAATACTACAAAACTAGAAATGAACCTGTGCCTTCCCAGGTAACCCATTGGGCTGCTAACGAAAAAGACGCATGGTGCCAAAGTGCAGTCTCAGATATGCCTTTTCATTTACTTCCTCTGAAAACATTTTGTGAGGGGATTAATAGAACTTTTTTGATTTTTGACAAATTGTTTATCTGCAGAATCAATTTATACAAGAAGGGGATGGGGACAAGAAAACTGATGGAAAAATGAATGTTTCAGGCAAGATCAACTTCCTAGATCGATGACAGATGAATTTTAAATGAAATTAGTTTTAAAGCTTATCTAATAATTTGGTATTGTAAGCTGGTGTTCTGGAAAGGAATATTTTTATTTCTTCATTATTTTAATCAACAGGTGATTAATTTTATACACTTCGGGGCTGTGATGATCAGGTTTAATTTAGTAGAAGTTTGACAAAAAGAACAAAATGCCATGATGCTCAGCAATTAAGAGGAGTGTGGAGTAAGAGGGAGGTTGGCTTCGTATTCTACTATTTTTAATTAAAATTTGTGATCCAGAAAATAGTACAGTTGTAGTTATGTATTATCATATCAATAGGGTTCTAATTTTCTATGCTTGTTTACTAAATGATCTGGTGAATGCAAAATAGTGGTTTGATTCATTTTCTGCCTTGTGTCTCATACAAAAACTGATCTGAAGCACAATGTCCTTTGTTATTATTTGAAAGAGAAGCTTGCTTTCATATATTTGTTGCAAAAATATAAGTATCCAGGATGAAAATTAACTACTAACTGCCTGGGGCAAAATGTTGTTTGTTCTACAAACTGCTAGAAAGGCATTCACAAAAAGAACTTTTTACACACTTTTGTGTTTTGTTTCTTTTTAAACTATGACATAGTGGTACTCAAAGATAGCTTGAGGACTTTGTAGCCCACACATGCAGTAAAAAAGCCAAGATACGAAACATGAGATTTAATTTGGTTACGTCTTAGTACATGCAGCAGGAACTCAGACAATCACAGTATAAACCCCCAACTGCCTCAGTTGACTTGGTCTGGGGTTAGAACAGGACAGTGTAACCCCAATATGAATATTAAAAAACATGGGGAGAGCTGTATTTTCTTACTGCACATATAAGATCATAGTTGAGAAGACATCTTTAAGTTAGGCATCCAGATTTACCTCTCATTCAGGTGTACTGAATTCTGGTTTGCTAGGACAGCCTCTGGAAACAATCTGTGCAATGGATGCTTGCCAAAAGGAGGCAGCAGAGCATTGCTGACCTGCTTTCCCAAATCCCCGGTTGACTTCCCTTACAGTTAACAATCCCTCCTTAGTATCAGTCAGTGCCTATATAGTCCCTGATCAAATAAGCACATCCTAAGAGTTCTGATTAGTCTTGATATCAGCTCTGACCTTTACAAAGGGAAGCTAAAAATTCCTCCTGGGGGGGGAACCTCAAGGAGAAGTGAGCTACCTCTTGTGGCTGGAATGAAGAATATTAATGCCTGATGATCCAAACTGCAGTTCTCATCAACTGTTCCCTTGCTCCCAGAAATTGAATTAACAGCAAAATTAGTAAAGTGACCCAGCGGACTTGGATCTGCACTAGAGGACTGGAAGGCTCATGTATATTCTAAGCACATACGAATGTCAGCAATCAATTAGGTCTATCTCTTAAGTCTTTACTGATCTTACAAGCAGTCACATAATTCAGCAAAATCTGAGTTATTCATACTGTGATCCTGCCTCCCCATGCAGGCACTGTGTTCCCTTTAAAGTAAAACTGGCCCAAATACATTTTATCCTATCCTTTAACTGACTTCCATATTACTTTTCCACAGTGAACATGGGCATTTACTACTCGGTGAAGACTTTGAGTGAACATTTCACAATGTTACTCCATACACATCAAGTCAAAGCTGCCTCCTTACCACTGCACATCAGTGATGCTATGGGGCTATGGGGCAGCTAGCTTCTTCACAGGATGCACCATCCTGTGCAGATTTATGTATTTGCCAAGATGGTCTCCAATGTTTTGGGTTTTTAAAAGCTGGCAAACTTTTTTGAGCATAAGGGATTTTCAGAACTGAAATCTATCAAAGATGCTCATAGCAAGTTACTTGTTTAGTGTATGAAACATATAATTTAGCACAAGGTACAGATAGCGATATTAGATGTACAGATATGCAATATTTGTGTGATGTCGCAGTATATCCTCTGCTGTTAACAAACTCTGGTAATGTATTTAGGAATAATATAAAAATTACATCAGATATTAAAAAATGTTTTCTTTACAGAGTGACCAAAGTGTGGCTAAACCGCCCCTTGAACCATGTTTACAAGTTCCAGTGCTTCAGGAAACCTGGCCTTCTGGAAATAGTGCTCAGACTATCTGTTAACTGCTATCATCAGACCATCTCTTATGATTCCATCAAGTATAACATTAATTTAAATTACCAAGCTATGTAACATGAGTAGTTCTGACTTACAGATCAATGACTGAAATGGCTTTAACTGTACATGTATTAATAACTATTAGAAACAATGTTAGATGTGTACTACTCTGCTGATTTTATGGACTGGAAGTGCAGATGCTTTAATGAACACTAGAGGGTAAATTATAGTTTGTCTGGAGAAAAACGTTGACTAGTAGTTGAAATTATCTAAATACATGCGATAGCTTTCAAAGACCTACAGACATTCTGGTACAAGATTATCATATTCTGAATTTCTGGTCAATCGATTTCATTGAGGAGTTTTGTAAGCTCTGAAGTTTTTAAAAAATCACCTGATGCCAGCCAAAAAGTCACATACCTAACAGTCGAAGGAAACTAAAAATGAACTGACAGCTCCACCTTCCATGTGCCATTCCCATCACATGCATTTCATGGCTTGACTTCCTGGTGTTTTTAAAGCCTTTAACCAGGTGATTAGGATGGACAGATTCTAAAATTCATTGCTCAGTACCAATTAGATAAAGTAAGTTCCTTGAGAACTTACTTCTGAAGGGTTCACTGTACCCAGAAATAAACTTGATATACTGGGATTGCATGGCAAGGTTTTGGGACAAAGTAAGGGGGCTAACAGAGCTGGTTTCTGTGAAAAAGTGCTAGAAGTTTCCTCTGTGTCTGATGAAGCCAAGCTGGACTGGGCTTGGAGCAACCTGCTCTAGTAGAAGGTGTCACTGCCCATGGCAGAGGGTTGGAACTGAATGAACTTTAAGGTCCCTTTCAAACCAAATCATTCTGTGATTCTATGAAAACATTACTGTTACTGAAATTAGAGATCCATCACTGAGTATTTTTGCTTCCATCAGCTGTGAGACAACACTCTTTTATGAACACCACTCTCTCTCTTTTTATGAAAGGCGCATGGCCAGATTTACATTTGAGGCTAATTGTTACAAGTGGTTTATTTATTTAATCCATTTATATCTAGAACAGTGGTTAAAACAAATAATGTATAATAAAACTGCAGGCAACTGAAACAGGTTCTCTGCCTTTGCCCACTGCCTCTGGACAGTTTCAGAGGAGTTCCCCTCCACACTATATCTTTACACATCCCAGCAGCAAATTCCATCTGTGTTGCACACGTGTCTGATAGTCCATTAAATCTTCCCCTGAAAAATATCAAGATCATTACACAGAATGAAGTTCTGATCCTTGCCCTTACAGCCTCCATATCTTTTCTATCATAAAACATCAGGCAAAATGTATCCACATCTTTTCAACTCTTTATGAGTCCATCTCAAAAATGAGGATGGATTTGCCTTAGGGAATACATGGGGAGGTATCTGATTCTCTCCTCCTGCTTCTCTGCTAGAATCAAAGGATAAGAATCTTGTGGAATATAAGTATTTTCATTTAAATCTGTTGAAATGTTTGGTTGGGGCAGAAGGAAGATGTAAAGAAAGAAAACAAAACTTTAGAACCATTAAACACCAGTGCCAGAAAGTACTTATAGTCCTCTTTAAAACTGACACCAGAGCAATTTTCCCTTGATATATACGATTTGTGTGTTATTAAAAGCATTTACATCTTTATATTCTGAATTACAATGAGATTTTTCATAACTGTTCATTTCTTTCTGCAATCAGAGTTATTAAAGCAAAGCATGGCATACACTGATTTATAACTACAAATTACAGGCTATACTTGTAAATAATATTTTTCTTCTTGGGAAGCAGAGTACTGTCTTAAATGTATGAATTGTGATGAAATGCCAATCATGCCACCGAAATTCCACTGAAAATGCTCTGAAAAATTCTCATCATTGTGCTTATCTTTGTGCCTCTGCATAAATGAGACATTTGCCAACGGATTCTTTTCACTCCTACAAGCAGACTTGGAACAATTGTTGCAGTTTCTCATAATTATGAGACAATTTTGTTTATAGTTGAGCTGACAGTTCAGTCTTATTTTCTCTGGTTTTACATTTATCTCCTTTTATTCTCTTACTCATGCGCTTTTTTGGCTGCTACTTGCAACCATCTAGGCACTTTTTACAAGGGCAGTTAGTGGCTGGACAAGGTGGAACAGTAGACTTAGATTTGGTACTGGGAAGAAGTTATTTACTGTGAGGGTTTTGAGATACTGGAACCAGTTGCCTAGAAAAGTAGCGGCTGCCCCATCCCTGGCAGTGTTTAAGGCTGGGT
>JASSUY010041488.1:0-15814 GCA_032466535.1 Forpus xanthops
TACTGGAAGGCTGCTATGAGGTCTCCATGCAGCCTTCTCTTCTCCAGGCTGAACAGCCCCAACTTTCTCAGCCTATTATCTATATGAATGGAATCACTTAATTATTTTCGTTGGCTTTCTTGTAATAGCCACAAAACCAACTGCTTGTTTTTTCTTAAGTAAATGCTAATGAAAACCACAATTAACTGAACCCTTTTAGCACAGATTATGGGATCATCAGCACCCTCTCATGTACAGTGTTTTCAGAGAAACTGAATGGATTTGTCCTTTCAAACCTGGGTAAATGGGGAAAAAAATGAACACTTTTTGTTGAGTCAGCAGAAATAGAGGATTTGTTTGTTTCTGAGGTTCTTTCCTTTCTTCCTACATAGTAAATTACCAGCCGTACTTGATACTTTGAGAACAAGGAATTGTCTCAGATGTGAGACACTGGAATACAGAACATTATCACTTACCAGCCTATCTTAGCTTTCTGCAGATGACTAATTGCAATTTAGTACAAAATGATTCAGGCTGCCACTCAGTGTAGCAAGCAACTAAAGTTGCTTGATATTCAAATCAGCGAGTCTTTGCCCCCAAAATGCAAGGCTTGTCAACAGATTCCAGCTCAAAAGGGTGGTGGCAAAGCCCTTTTAGAGAAGGACAGAAAGGTTAAGGTTAGAAGAGACCTCTGACGATCATCTAGTCCAACCTCTCCTGCTCAGAAAGCAAGACTGACTAGAACAAGTTGCACAAGATCTTGTCTGAGCGTGTTTTGAGTATCTCCAAGGATGGAAACTCCACAGTTTCTCTGAATCACCTTTTCCAGTGCTCAGTAAAATTACAGTAATTCTTTTTCTCTCTTCTGTTCAAGCAGTTTCCTGTATTTCACTTCATGTCTACTTCCTCTTATCTTCACTGGGAACTGCTGAAAAGAGCCTGGCCCTCTTCCTTATATTCTCCAACCAGGTATATAAACACCTCAGTGACGTCAATGAGCTTTCTCTTCTCCAAGCTTTTGAGAGGTAGTGAAAAAAGGAAGATTCTTACCTTCAGTGAACTGTAAAATTCATCCAACACTAAACTCATAGAACGAGTCAGGTTACTGACATAGGATGTCTCTTGATTCAGGGCATCCTGAAAAGTCTCAAAGTCCTGCATCCATTCCACTGCAAAACTGTGGTCAATTATGTCAGTCTAGGAGAAGAGAAAACTTTCAGAAGTAATAATGATGAATTCTTAGCCATAGGTTGTTAAGTGGACAAATAAAATTTCCATTTTAAACTTACTTCCAAAGTACTGATCTTTTGAAAATATTCAGCCCTGGTCTTAAGTTTTTCAAGCTCTATTTCTATCAAACCAACTGCTTGAATACAGAAAGAGAAGACAGAAAACCTCTATCCCAGTTTTAAGAAAGCATGTTTAAGGAAACAATTGCAAGTCTAAAGGCTTTATGGTTTACTGAAAGGGGGCATCCAAGTATTTCATACTGTAAAAGAAAGTTCAAGTTGTAAATATTAGAAATAGTGTGACTGAGGACAGACACAACAGTCCTCAGTGAAAATCTCATGCTTTCTTGATTGGCTTGGGGATTAGGAGGGAGATGGAGCCATTTCCACACCTGGCATCAGCCTAAAGGATCTTTATAAAATGTGAGCTGTGCTCCGACCCAAAGAATTATAATCTAAACAAGACGGTGGACACAAGCAGGTGAGATGGTTCCATAATTTTACATGGATTAGTATTCAAGCAGATTTTTAGTGTCACTGATCAGGTCCAAACACCTTTGTTTAAGTTTTGCCTGCTACAATACATGGGACTCTTTCCTCAAAACAGGCAGATGTTACACAATTCTCACTGTAAGTCTGCTGCTGAGTAGAAATAATTTGTGATTAAGACAATTGTTATGAGAAGGTGGGGGTCAGGAAGAGCAGATTCAGTAATGAACTTGTTACAAAGTTAAGTTTCCTTACAGCCTTGTGTTATGGTGCAAAATATTTTTCAAGCTGTTAGTATTAACTCAAACTTTAATGTTTAGGTGTAACATCCCTGATTTTCCTTGTGCATTTATATACCAAAGACCCTTTTAGATTCAGTTTTCAGCCGGCAGCTCCCTCCCAGCCTCTCTTTTCTAGAAAATCTATTACTGTAGTAAGGCAAAGACACTACAGCAAAGCAAGCTAAACAGAACAATGTTCCACTAGGGCATAAAAAACAAAGCTTTAACTTACTTTGTTCATGACAACAATGAAAGGCAGCTTTGTTTTATACAGGATACTGTGGGACACACACAAAAAAGTGAAATCAATTTAAATCTCACTAGAACAGCAAACAAACATTATCAGACTTCTGCAAAACTGAACACATTTGACTTCAAAAGATAATTATTTTCTTCCAAATCAATTCAGAATGTATTTTTTAACCAGAACCTGCTTACCATAGGTGAACAAAATATGCTCCCCAGATGTAATCATGTATTTGTAAGATAGAAAATTTCCCACACACTCGGTTGATTTTGATTTCTATTTTCCATGACTGTCAGATCTGTTTTTAACTCTCTTTCCATTTTCTAATTATTTCTACTCAAATTTTAAGTTCTGAGATACAGTTGTAAACCAAGCAATGATTTCAAATAACTCAAAACATCTATAAAGCAAAGCTACCTTGAAATGCTAGCTTACATATTCATTTCACTGTATAAATTCTAGCATCTAGCTCGCACTGTCAGAAACTGCAGCACGTAATGAGACACCTTACGCATACTCCTATCAGTGATACAGCTTTTGACCTTGGTACAAGGATTGACGGGTTTTTTGAAAATCTTTTACCAACATTTATAATTAATTATGACAGTTCTAGATACGCTGATCTGTACATGAGTATTTAGTCCCTGGTTTAATACGAAGCTGGGTTTGTTGTTCAGCCAGGGGAAGAAAAGGCTTCGGGGAGACATTATTGCAGCCTTTCAGTATATAAAGGGGCTTCTAAGAAAGACAGAGACACAGACCAGAGCAAGGAGCAATGGTTTTAAACTGAAATAGGGTAGGCTTAGATTGGATGTAAGGAAGACATATCTTACAATGAGGGCGGGGAGATACTAGCACAGGTTGTCAAGAGAAGCTGTGGATTCCCCATCATTAAAAGTGGTCAAGTTGAACAAGGTTTGGAGCGACCTAATCTAGTGAAAGATGTTCCTGCCTGTTGCAAGGAGTGTGGACCAGGTGGTCTTTAAAGGTCCCTTCCAAACCAAACCATTCTGTTATTCCCCTCCAAAGTAAGTTCCAAAGAGACACAGCAATAACAGCACACAGACTGCATTTTCAGCTTTTCTTACCTGCAGGCATACAGCATGTTGGACATAAAGGTAACAGGGTTAGTACTGCGAGAGGTGTCCATCACATACACAACAACTGAAGGAAAAGAAGAAGCCTGGAAACACAAAGTTAAACATTATTTAATTAGAAGTACATGCTGTTCAACAGCCACTTCTTTCACACAGTCTCTACATGACTGCCAAGTTATGTAGAAGGCACTTACCAAGGCCTCAGTTATGATGGTTCCTGATGCTGACCAAGTGAATACCTCAATTTGCCCTGGTGTGTCAATAAGAACATACCTGGTAAGAAGTCATTCCCCCCCCAAAGGGAAAATTAGTTAAGCAACAGGTCCTGTTCCAACTAGATTACCATAAGTATGTAACAGCAAATGATATGATTATTCTTTTACAGATCAGAAAAGCTTCTCCCGAACAGAGACAAGATTTCTGGGCATGCTTGAAAAATTCCTGTGTGAATTTTGTAACTAAGAAGCACATGCTCCCTTCACAGTCTATCAGTTTTAAAGGCTTTGACAGCCACTTAGTACTGTGAACTCTTCAGAAGAAGAATTATTGCCTGTTTGAACAGTGCATAAGAAAAAAATTACAGTGGAAGATAAGAAAAGCAGAACTGGAATCACCAGACATTCCTTCAACATATCTAAAGAAAGCCTAGTTTATCTGGTCTAATTCTTGCCCTTTTCCACATAAAATTTATGCCAAAGCTGAAAAACAACTAGAAAACATGCAGAGCACATTTTCAGGATTCGACATGTTTTTGCCACCCTGATCCCAGAAAAATTAAACATAGCAGACTGTACTCACTTGGATGCATTTTGTCTTTTTTCAATAAACTTCATCACCTGATTGAAAAAGAAGTATAATTTGTATTTAGGCTCACAACAGGAAACTTTCATAATAATTCCCTAACTGTAACTACATTAACTTGCACAGCTGCACAGATGTATCAAAAGAAGATCAAAGTATTTTAAAGCTTTTCAGTGTGTGAAAGTGCCCTACTAAGGAAGGGTGGAAAATGCCCCAAGACTGCACAGGTCAAAGACAGTCCTGATTTTGTCCATTTTAGTACCTGGCTAAAGAAATGGTGTAACAATGCAGTTGTTCCCTAGCTTTTTACTGAGAGATAGTGCACTGTCTCAATAACATTAACTGTCTCAATAACTTCTTACCTCAGCGCTGATTTAATATTACGATTTAGAAGAGTAATTGCCAAACAACCCCAAAAAAACTTAACTCCTTTCTAGAACTGAGCTTCCCTAATTCACAACCAGACTGTCCATATGAACAAACATAGTACAACAGAATAGGTATGTACAAAGACTAAAGAAAGTTTTGTATACCTGGCTTCTAAATTCTCCTTTTAAAAAAGCTGAAAAACTGAAATATCTCAAATGAAAGTAAAACACATGGTTCTGTATGGAGAATATGCTAACTCCAAATACTCTCAGACTCCAAATACACAAAACACCCTTGCAGTCTGGCAGCACAGTTTCCATAGCACACTATCACATAGGAACAACCTCATACCTGATCAAATCTTGTAGCAAAAAGATTAAGAGAGGTCACTATTCCACCATTTGGGCCCAGTCCATATCTAGACACCGCATTTAGGAAAGCAGACACAGTAAAGCAAATAATTCGTCTACATACCAAAATGAAACTTATACATGGATGCTTCGCTGGTAACAATAAATCACATAACAGCCAAAAATCAAGAATCATATCCCCCACCATCTTTATCCCATCTAAATATTAAATGTAGGAGTCACACTAGCAAATAAAATCCAAACACCATATATTATCTTCATCTGCACAAGCTATTACTTAGGAAACAAAGGACCTCGATGCCCTTCTGAAGTGCAGTCATTTTACTGTAATGCTACTGCCATCAAACTACTGTGCAGCAAAAGCTAAAGGTCCAATGACTGAGATTCAGAAAGACAACAGTACTTGGATTATGGCCAAACAATGTGGAAAATTGTTATATATTGTAAATGGTCAACAATGTTTTGTTAAAACATGAGGAAAAAGCTGCTGGTTTCCACAAAGAAAGATACAAACTCTTCAAAGGAAGGACAGGGAACAGGAGCATCAGATCTGGTAGAACATAGAATCATAGAATAGTTAGGGTTGGAAAGGACCTTAAGATCATCTAGTTCCAACCCCCTTGCTATGGGCAGGGACACCTCCCACTAAACCATGCCACCAAAGGCTATGTAAAAGGAGACAGCAGAAGATGGTACCTTTCTAACCTCACATGCAAGAAACACATGGTGAAACACTACGGATCTTTACAAAAGACTCTACATTACTGCAATCCATACCACCTCCTGCATCCTTCCTCAGAGTGTGCAGAGGTGACAGACTATTTTCACAAAATCTGAGATTTCAAACATCATTATTTCAACAAAAAAGGATACTGTTTCATGACTTCTTTGTACTTTACAGTATCCCTGATATCTAGAAGAGAAAGAAATATAAATACTGTTAGGATACTACTTTTAACATATCCTTCTTCATCAATTTGCTGACAAGTGAAAGCCCTTCTTCTAGCAAGTCTCCTTTTGTCTCAGTAATAAATCTAGAAGCATCAGGAAAAATCTCCCAAGTAGAATAAAATCTCAGATCAGCTATGCTCTCAATATACACTTGAAACCCAATGTATATCATGTGCAACACCACAAATTTAGGTATTTAGCTGTAACTGCTTCAGTTAAATTTTATTCTCAGCTGATCAACATCCGTTAACAAAGTATATGCATCTAACTGTGTTATTAGATATCCAGCACTGGAACAGATATGTTCATTATTTAACTGACACCAATAAAACTACTTTGGTGTCAACATTACCTCTGTTATCCTCTGGAGACAGAAACTGACAAACTGCATAAAGTTGAAGAGACAGGACCCTTACAAACATAATGATTATCAAGCCCTTTGGAATGGCTAAGCATAAAGTCTGTTCTATTGTTAAGGTATTTTCTCTAAAATCCATGTCTTTTAAAGTGCTTTGAAGAAGTTACTTCATATCACAGAATCTTAGAATGGTTTGTGTTGGAAAGGACATTAAGATCATACAGCTCCAATTCCCCTGCCATGGACAGAGACATCATCCACTCGACCAGGTTGCTCAAAGCCCCATTCAACCTGGGCCTGAACACTTCCAAGGATGGGGCATTCACCACATCCTTGGACACCCTGTTCCAATGGCTCTAACACTGTTCTGCATGTAGGGAACCAGATTAAATCTACTACTATGTTCACTGACAAAAGAAAAACCTCGCAAGAACCCAAACACATCAAATCACATCAGATGACATAAAAAAACGTACACATGCAATGGAAGAATGACTGGCCTAAATTAAACGTTGGCAGAAGAAAAGATTTAAACTGAAATAATTAAAAACCAAATATTTAAGTCCTTCTTATGTTAGGACTTGAAATCTCTTAAAGACAATGAAAACAAACCTGCTGCTCCATCCCTGATACTGTTCAAGGCCAGGTTGGACATAGGGGCTTGGAGCAACCTGGTCTAGTGGAAGGGCCATCCATGGCAGGAGAATGGAATTGGATGAGCTTTAAGACCCTTTCCAATCCAAACCATTCTGTGCTCTAACCAAGTACCTTACGCACCCCGCCACCTCCTCGCCCCAAGAAACACGTGAAAAGCGGTATATCCAACATAGCTTTAATTACGTACGGCAAAACCACGGGCTAGGGCAGAAGGACTCACCGATGTTGGCGGGGAAGGGGAGGTCGTGCACGGCGGGGTCCAGGTTGATCACGTAAGGAGGGCAGCGCTGCCCATGCAGGTGCACCATGAGTCGCTAAGGAGACACAAGAGGCGTCAGGCCCCGCTGGTGAAGCCATCAGTTCCCCATAGCCCGCCGGCCGCCCCTCACCTGCACGAAGGTAGTTTTCCCGGAGCCGGCCATGCCCAGGACCAACACGCACACCGGAGCCGACGCTGCCTCCGCTCCGCTCGCCGCCGCCATCTTCCCAGCACCCACTTGTCCTTCCGGGTTCGCGGAGAGGACGGCGGTGGAGCGGCCGCGCCGCTGCCTGCCATGACACTCTCGGGACCCGGCTGTGGCCGTGCCACCACGGACCGGGTACGCGCTGGGAACCCCCCGCACCCCGGCAGCCCCCGCAGTACTCCCGCACCGCTACCCACAGAACTCCTGCCCGGGGCCGCGGCCAGGAGGCGGCCGGCAGCCATCGGGCGGGACCGCGCGGGCGGGCGGAGCGTCTGCTGACGTGGCGGCGGCGGCGGCATCACCATGGGGGGCAGCGGCGGCTCGGTGAGTCCCCGCGGTCCTCCCGCCAGCGGCGCTGCTGGTCCGGGTGGAGGACGCGGCCGAGCGATGGTTCTGGGGGTGAGGGAGGCGCGCGGGACGCCATACACGGGGCAGGAAGCAGCTGCGGGGTGGGCTCCGCCGTCGGGGTGGTGGGAGGGGGCCGGCGCCACCGGAACGCCGGCGGTTGGATTTCTGCTTCGCTCCACGGGTCTCACTGGGCTCACGACTGGAAGGAGGGAGCGCCCGGTCCGGCCCGATGCTGGTATGGGCGTGCAGCGTGGGCTTGGCTCGGTGAGCGACCCTTGGCTGTTTGCCGCCCCCCGTCGCTAAGGCCTGTCACGGAGCGTACCGGCGGCCAGCGGGACCCACCGGGCTGCCTGGAGAGCGGCTGGCGGTGGCCGCGTTTCTGCTGGGAGGCTGAGGAGCGGGGAAAGAGCCCGTCGGAGAGGCGGGCCCGGCTCGGAGAGCGACCCCGAGCAGGCGCTGCCGGCGTCGGCCGTGGCTTTATCCGAAAGGCCTTTGCTGCTGGAGAGGGTTGTCCATGGAGTACGTAGTGGAAATGGAAGCATGGGGCTGGAATGGGGAGTTCCCTGAAGGGTGCTGAGCTGGCACGCTGGTCTGTGTCCGTGGTGTTTTCCCTCAGGGGTAGGGACGCATACGGCAGTGCGAGACACTTGGTGCTTTACAGACACCTCTGTAGCTGTAGGACTGACTCACTGGCAGTTACTCCATCAGTCTCCTGTCCTCAGTGAGAGTTTGTCTGCTCTGTTTAAACACCATCTTTTCAGATGCACTGCTGTGGAGCAGCCGATCTCCAGCAGCAGGGCATGTTCCAGGTCACAGAAATGTCCCACAGTCCATAGGGAGGCTGAACTCCCCCTTGTAAATTAAGCTTCTTTGTCTTTTCAGGCTCTAGATCGTTGTTCCTCTTTTTCTAAACTGTGCAAGGAAGTTGGGTTTTCTTGTTTTCCAGACGTCCAGCCCTCAAGTGTTCCTGAATGTTTGGTCTCTGTTTTTAAGTGGGAGGTACAGTGGTTAAATAACAAAGCATTCAAAACTGAAACACCAGTTTGTCTAGAAGCTTCCTTCACAATTTCTGCTATCAACTTCTCGGAAAGGAAGGCTAAAAAAGATCCTCTGTACTGTCCTTTATCGCAGTTCCATAACTGTGGCCTAAATTGTTCTTGCGAATCTTTACTTTTATGCAAAATTTGTTTACTCTTAAAAAAAAAAGCTTTAAAATGTGTGCCATGTTTGTCAGTCATAAAAGTTCTAATGGTAGCTTGGGCCAGCTCATTGCAGCTCACTGCACTCGCTTTCTTGTTCATTTTTGTTGTTACAACTTCACAGGCCTTATTTTTTTCTGGCTGCTCCTCAGTGACGTTTCTCCATGTTTCTGATGTAGGGGTTTTCCCAAGCACTGCTGTTTGCACTACTACAGGTGTGTAAACCATATCAAAGTTACATGAACACAAACATGCAATTGACCTTTTCTTCCAAAGCAGACAAGGTATGACTGTGAAGTCATTGATTGAAGTCATTGGGAATTTCTCTTCCTGCTGCTTCCCTAACCTTTCCATGAGAGGAGACTGGGGCTGGAGGCCCAAGAGAGTCTGACACTCTGTAGTCACAGCTTAAAAATTCATCTAGTTCATGTCAGTGTCCACTACTGGATTTCCTACCTGATGGTTAGAGTGTCTCTCACTGGCTGTGGTCTTGGGAAGAGTGAATTATTGCTTTTTCCTATACATAAATTAGAAGGCAAGAGCATTAAAGACAGTTTGAAGTTATTTTTTCCAGTGCATTTTGTTTTTAGTAGGGATTTTCATTAGCCCTGAATTCTATTGCCTAGTTTTAATACAGCACCTGAAATTTTTCATCATCATTTGACAAGACATCCTATTTTTCTGTCATCGTCAAATTCTGTCATATCCCTGTTTGCTTTTTTCCCCAGATAATATGTAGCATTTACTTCTAATAATTTTCTAACTAAAGCATTTCACAGCATGGTCCAGCTGATAACATGCAGTACATTTTTCTGTAAGGAAGATACATAACTTATCCATATTATTCCTTTTCTCCACCCTAGTTTCTTACCCAGTTCCTATACATGGCAAAATACTGTCTGTTCCTAGGTTACAGTTCTGGTATTTCATATGCTTCTACTGGGGAGTGATTTTTGTTTTCTAGTCTGTATTTCCAAGTTTTTTGTCCTGGGTTTCCCAATGAAGAGCAACATTGGAAATCCTTATTAATATTTGGAAGAAGGTGATAAATGTTTGTCCACAGGCCAGGAACAACATACAAATGAGCATATGAGTTGTTTATACTGACTTGGGAATGTCAATGGCATCTGTTAAATTGCATGTCTTGATAGGAGCAGAAAAAGCAACAAGTGATAAGTGAGAAAAAAGTATTTGTTAAATAAGAATGGTTCTTTGATGTGGGTAAAGTGAACATCTGGGCACCTAATGGGGAATGCCAAAATAATTGAGATAGAAAATTAAAAAGAGACCTGAGAAAACACTCTTGGCATGGGAAATGCAGGTATTAGTTCCTTAAGGGAAAAAACATAAAGTAAAAACTAGTAAGCTGGGATCTAAAATATTTGTCATTGTACCATAAAGTCCAGGCAGAAAGCAGGTAACACTAAACGAATTGGAGACAAAGAACATTTCATCATGCTCCCTTGAAAGAGGAGTGTCATGGGTGATTGGCTTTCATATGTGGAGTGTGGATGGGCTCATCCCTATTTTGATTCCAGTTCTAATTCAGATGGAATTGACAAGGTTAAACACTTCCTTGTTGCAGAAAGCAGTGGTTTCCTTTTCAAAGGATGGTGTGCACATCAAGGTGCAGGTGACTGTGTATAACTGAAAAGTAAAACATGAAAAAAAGAAAGAGAAATTATGCTGCTAATGTGAAATGTTCTCCTTTGTTAGGATACCAGGCCTGGACATCACAGACAACAGAAGGTCAAGAGGTCTCTGGGAAGCAAAAAGTATGTGAATGTTTCCTGTTAATTTGACTAAAGGCAAGAAAAAAAGATGAGAGACTCATATTGAAAAAAACATATCTAGCCTTTACATAATATTCTGAATTTTTAGAGTTGCAAGCAATTTTGGTTTCTGTGATGAGAATGTCAACAGCCTTTGCTTACTGGTTTGTAGGAAAAGTGCTTTTCTGAAACTTGAAGGCATACTAGCATTCATTTATTGTTTGGAAAGGATTTGGAATATAAGTATTTTATTCTCAAGACAAAATGGTTCTCCAAAATCTATGTATTTTGAGTGTGATTACAACTGAAATGCTTTAATTTGAGAATTCCTCCACCCATCCTTCTTAAGTACCTCCTTAAACAAGGTATATACTGATCTGAGCTGGTACTGTCAGTGTCCCCACTTCTGAATTTCTGGATGATGTGTTACACAACATGTGAACTTCATAGCTCTTACATTAATAGTATTTGCCCAGAGAATAGCTACTCTGTGTTTCTTTGATAGCTTGTCATTGTGCTGTCATGTACAGTAGTGGAAGTGTCCCAAGTATCTCAGGACTGAGAGAAGTTCATGCAAATGGTGAAGCAAAGTTCTCTCTGATCTCTAGGAAGTAAAATCAGTGCTGCTGGCCAATCTAAAGCAGTCTTAATGTGATGTGATTAGTAGGATATCCTACTAGTTGTCTTCATTGCTGAAGACCTTGCTGATTAAAATTCTTGATAGTGTTAAATTTTTTAATTGGGTAGTGTCAGCTCTGACTCTGGGAATACATACTGAAGGAGACCTTGCCCTTTTTGGTATGGAAAACATGTCTTTTGAAATGATCAGCTGAAGAATAATTCTTATATTCAGTATTGACTGCTTCAGGATAAACATATTTTTATATTGAGATTAACTTGTGCTTTCTTAAATGAAAGGTTTGAGGTAGAGTGAATATATTTTTCTGTTTCTCTCAAGAGCTTTCTTACATCATTCTCTAAAAGATGTACTGAAAAAAAATAACATTAGGATATTTTATCTTGGTTGTATTTTTCAGTTCACAAAACTTGGGAGATTCAATGAACCGTGAGATGAATTTTTAGGGTATTTGGGAAGATGAAAGGGATGTTGTCTGCCATGTTATTGTGGTTGTGTGTGTATGTATGCATAAATGTGCATACAATTTCAAGTTGATGTTTTCCAGGT
The DNA here is from genome assembly GCA_032466535.1 of Forpus xanthops. NCBI lineage: Eukaryota > Metazoa > Chordata > Aves > Psittaciformes > Psittacidae > Forpus > Forpus xanthops. The sequence continues at coordinate 11,799 of JASSUY010041488.1, forward strand.
CTAAGCAGTTGGAGGAGGTGGAAACTACTGTCCTGAGACTGAACAGTAGATATGATGAGACAGTGAGCAGCATTTCTTCTGCTGCACCAAAGGATCAAGTGAACGGCAACACAGAGTCCAGGAGCAAGCGGACCATTCGCAGGCCTGCTTACTGGCTGGAAATGAGAGGAATCAAAAACAGCATGAACAAGTCTTCAGAGAAAAAAGGTACCCATCACTTTGGCTCTGTGCAAAACTGTTTTTCTCTCTGGTTCTCTTATGAGAGATTAGATGACTTCTGAAATGCATGCTGCAGTTCAGCTGTAAATTGCAAACTGGTAATGCTGGTCATGTATTAGGAGAAATAAACTCCCTCCACTGCAGAAATACAGGTAAAATTCTCTAGTGTTACACATTTCCTTTTGAGTGACTTGTCTGTTAAAACTGAGTTCAGCCACAGAATCATTAATTTTATCTGTAGAAGAGATATGTATAGGACTTCTGCCAATCATGTCAGAAAGATGGTTTGAGAGCTTTAAAAATAGGACAAACAACACTAAAGATGTACAAAAGGGAACCAGTCAGTAGTATTCTGGATTAGACTTGTCTTTTGGTGGTGGTGATTTTTTTTTTTTAAGGATTATTTTATTTCTTTAATTTTTTTTACTTCTGTCACAATTTTCTGATTTAGAGTGGCCTGGGTGTTAGGTTGTTGTAGGGCCATTCAGATTACCTGGCCTAGGAGCCGTTTTCCAAACTTGCTTGTGTGGCAGAGAGCCAAAACTTTGCTCTTCTTTAATGCACCTTCTTCTTATCTTTAAGTCAGAATCTGTATTCCATCCTGTTGTGGGGAGAGCTGAATCTGTTAGCTTCATAGAAGTGAAGTTTCTGCAGCTTCACACACCCATGTCCAACCAGTAGCAAGACTAGGCATGTATTCCTGTAGCTATAAGTACACATATATAATATGTACTCAGTCAGCCACCCAGATCAACATGAAGAGGCATGCTCAGTACTCACACAGACAGTACTAATGGCCTCCATCCTGTTTCCCTCCCTGGCTGATTAGGATGAATATGTGTTGTGGGAGAAGACAAGCCTATAGAAAAAGTGTATATAGACGAAGTACATATATATATATATATGTACATTTGTGTGTGCACATATATGTCCTGTAGCTGAACTTACTCTACTTAGTACCTGGTCTTTGGATCCTGGTCTCCTCAACTGCTAGTACATGGATGTACTATCCCCTGAGGCCTGCAGAGTCATGCTGGTTCATGGTGTGCACCTCCTTGCAGCAGGCTCACACTCACAGACACTGCTCTTCGCTGGTCCCTCTGATCTGGTGTCAGGCATGACCAGACCTGTGTACTGATCTGTTTACAAGCAAATGACCCTTTTTATCCTCTTACACCTCTGTTTTCCCCCACTTGATCCTCCGCAAGTAAGCTAATTCCCTTTCTTTCCCTTCCTATGATATCAATTCTAAACAACCCAGTCTTGTGTAGTTGTGAATTGCTCTTCACTAGTATACAATATGTCATGTAACCCTGCATATTGACACCACACTTTCCCTTCTCGCCACGCCTCTCCTTACCCCTTCTAAAGTGCACTCTAGAGAGTGGTTCACGTTGACTTACCGTGGAGTGTCTCCTGGGGTAGACCTGGGAGGAAGGTATCTATTTCTTCGAGTCCATAATTTGTGTTCCCCTGCCTACCATTATGTTTCTGTATGTCTCTGTGTTCATGGAGATAAGCCTTGATAGGCCTGGAAATTCTGTGAGGGGTCAGAATACTTTTTGGGTTTCTCCATCTGCCATTGTTTCTCTATGCTCCTTTGTGTGCGTGTGCAGGTAAGCTTTCTATGATATAACTTAGCACCTTGTGGCTCTCTTCCTGAGGAGTATTATTTTTTCCAGGCCGTGCTGTGGTACTGTTTCTTCCATATGTTCTGTGTAGAATTGCAAGGTGTAGAGTAAATTAATATTACTGAGTCCAAAAGCTGTGTGTAGCCCACTGGTGTCCAGGTGCCTTACAAAAAAATGCTTTTTTTCTTAAACTATTGAATACAAGGGTAAGCTGAGGCAGCAATAGACTCAAAGCTGTAATCCAGACTGCATATTGAGACTGGAACATTTGTGTTTTTACTCATTAGCAGGAGAAGTACTGTTGAAAGGCAAGAGGAAATCTGAGGAAGTGGAAAGTGACGATCTTAAAAGCTCTCCAAAGAAGAAGCGAAAGATTTCAGGTAATACAAATAACTTGTAATTCCTAGTTACAAGCCTCCAGATACTTCAGACTTCCTCTCTGTCCAACTGCTATCCGTTTTAGTAAGGCTTTTGGTGCTCTGTCCCACAACATCCTCATAGATCAGTTGACAGAGGTCAAATAAATGAACAGTGCAATGGATTGAAAACCAATCAGTTGAACATCTGAGGCCAGAGGGTTGGGGTCAGCAGCAAAGTCTAATTGGATGCACACCACTAATGTTGTACCCCAGAGTTAAAAAATAGAGGCAGTATTGTTCAAAGTTTTCATTAATGACCTGGACAGCGTCAGCCTCAGCAAGTATACAAATGATACAAAACTGAGAGAAGTAGTGGTATACCTGATGGGTGTGCTGCTATTTGCAGAAGCCCAAGCAGGCTGGAGAATTAATCAGAAATCTTCTGAGTGCTAACTTTCTGGAAAGCAGCTCTGCAGACAGGGATGCTGGTATCCTGCAGGACAGCAAGCTGACCATGGACCACTAACTTGCTCTGGTGGCAGCATTCAGAAAAGCATTGCCATCAGGTCAAGGAAGGGGATCCTTCCTTTCTGGTCGGCACTGGCGAGGCCATATTGGAGTCCTATGTCCAGTTCTGGGTTCCCCTATAGAAAAGAGACATGGGCATACTAGGTTGAGTCTAGTGTAGGGGCGAAAAGATGATTAAGGAACTAGAATATCTTTCCTATGAGAGCAGGCTGACAGAGGTGCGACTTTTCAGTCAGGAGAAGAGATGGCTCAGGGGGGTATAAATACTTGATGGGAGAGAATGAGAAAAAAGGAAGCCAGACTCCTCTGTCGTGCTTGTTGACAGGACAGGAGTCAAAGGGCACAAATTAAGCCACACAAAATTCTCTCTAAAGACAAAAATACACTTTTTTGGTTTTACTGTATAGGTGGTCAAGCCCTAGCCCAGGTTGGTTCTGGAGTCTCCATCAGTGGCAATAGTCAAAACTTGACTGGGCACATTCTTCAGCAACCTGGCTGATTCTGCTTGAACACAGGGGCTGGACTAGGTTGGACTTGGGTTTTGTTATCAAGGACTTAGAAAGATATGGACAGCACAAAGCTTCAAGAGATGGGAAGGGTGTGGGAGGAAGGGCTAAAATTGAAAATGGTCTTGACATTAGAGAAACAGTTTTAGAATGGAATACAGTGTGTGAAATTAAAGATATTATAGTTTGGAAGAGATACTAACATAGCTGTAAGATAAGGAACAACCTCCTAGCTGTCCATTATTCAGAAGATTTGAAATTTATAACAGGTCAAAAGCTGAATAGAGACCAACAGTGTCATACCTGTTTTTAAGAAGACAGATGTTAGACTAAAGTGTTTGAGCAGCAATACAGACTTTCAGGCATTTTCAGTGCTGTAATGAAGGGTCATGCTTGGAGTGCTGTTTCCAACAGTGGGCATTGCAGTTCAGGAAATGTGTAGACCAACTGAAGAGAATAGGGAGAAGAGGGCAAAAATCATAACCCATGAGAAAATACTAAACTATTAAGAGTGGTTTAGTCTAAAGAAGACTGGAATGAGTAGAGAAATGGGACTGTTTCTTTGGTTGTCAACAAGTCATTACATTGGCTCATCCATAGTGTGAACACAGGATGTTCAAGCGTGGAGGGCTAAGCTTTTGTGGTTGTTGTGGTTTAAGCCCAGCAGGTAACTCATAGAATCATAGAATAGTTAGAGTTGGAAAGGACCTTAAGATCATCTAGTTCCAAACCCCTGCCGTGGGCAGGGACACCTCACACTAAACCATGTCACC
>JASSUY010041489.1:0-32979 GCA_032466535.1 Forpus xanthops
TTCAAGGCCGGGTTGGACATAGCCTTGGGTGACATGGTTTAGTGGGAGGTGTCCCTGCCCATGGCAGGGGGTTGGAAGTAGATGATCTTGAGGTCCTTTCCAACCCTAACTACTCTATGATCCTATGATTCTATGTTTCTATGATCTTAAGGTCCTTTCCAACCTTAACTATTCTATGATTCTATGATTTCCACTTAGTGAAGCCATGCTGGCTGTCACCAAGCACCTTGTTGTTTTCCATGTGGCTTAGCATGCCTTCCAGGAGAATCTGCTCCAAGATTTTGCCAAGTACAGATGTGAGACTGACTGGTGTGTAGTTCTCTGGGTCATCCATTTTCTCCTTCTTGAAATGGGGGTTGTATTTCAGTTCTTTCAGTTGTTGGGAACTTCTCCTGACTGCCAAGATTTTTCAAATATGATGGACAGTGGCTTAGCTACTTCATTTGCCAGTTCCTTCAGAACTCACAGATGGATTTCATCAAATCCCATGGATTTGTGTACATTCAGGGCCTGAAGATGATCTCGAACCAGATCCAATCCTACAGTGGGCCTAGGGTCTTCATTCTCACTGTCCCTGTGTCTGCCTTTCAAGACTTGGATGGTATGGTCAGAGCATTTGCCAGTGAAGACTGAGACAAAGAGGTCATTAAGAGTCTCAGCCTTCTCCAAATCCAAAATCTAAATCTTAGAAATGTTCCTTATCACATCTTCAGAAAGCTGTATGAACACTATCAGAAAAGACAAATTATATTAATGCCATTACAAACTCAGTTCTTTGCAAACATGTGTGGCCATTTCCTCACAACGCCAATCTGTGAGGACTGACTGTGCATTCAGACTCATGATACTCCCTAGAAGAAGAAATATGTCTTGCTTACTGAACTCCTCATGCAGCATAGACCATAACTGTTTCCCTAAGAAAGCTATAAAATATAATTACTCTCAGACAGTAAGACTACACATGTACTCTAATTAGAATATGAACTTACTGATCCTGAGTGGCTCTGCTGACATGGGAGCAGCACCATCCAGCAAGCATTCCCCATCCAGGAAAACCTTGAAGTAGTACAGTTTCTGCCACTATGTTGCCTGTGGAGAGAGGCACAGTGCAGTATGGAAAAAGAGAAGTACATGAGTATTGCAGATCACAACATAAACAGTAAATAAAGCAAAGAAACCATTTAAAACACATCTTAATTGAGAATCTAAGAGACCATTCTACAGTCTGGAAAATTTCTGGAGAAATTATGGTTACATTATTGCTTGGAATTTATTATTAAGTGTATTTTAAAGATCATTTATGCTATGGAGAGTAGCTATGCACTAGAAGAGAAAATGAACTGACAATTGCTTCCTTTTCTAGCACTGGTACAGACACAGTTTTTCCCAATTTATAACAGTTAATATGCCTGTTCATACATCCTCTCTTCAAATTTATTAAACTGAAAACTTCTTCAGCCTTCTCACAATTTAGCTAGCACACTGTTAACCTTTCTAATGCTCATACTGCAATTAGAAATGCACCCAGTTATCAGGAACATTTTTATGGGCAATTAGAAAATCTCTATCTGTATGCTTTTATGCAGGAACTGTATATTTTTTGTAAGCTTGTTACTTTTTTTCCCAAGACCCTTAGGAGTTAAGACTTCAATATCTAACTGCATACTAAAGAACCTTCTTGGTTCTCACATGTCCATAGAGGACACATCTCTCTCTAACTACAATGCCAGCCCTCCACATAGCTAACTTGCAACTTCCCTTTGGATATTTTACAGAATTTTTTGCAGAGAAAGGAACTCTGAAGGTGCTCTAAGATCCTACAAATCCACAGATTACTCAGACTTTTCAGAGCATATCATAGGTTCAGCAGCAACAGTCATTTTTCTCCTTCTTAGTAGCTGGTGCAGTGATGTGTTTTCAACTTTCGGCCTGGGAACAGCACTGATAACACTGATGTTTATAGTTATGGATAGAATGTCTTGGTCTGATCAAGGACTTTCTGAGTCTCATGCTCTGCCAGGGAGGAGGAGAAGCCAGGAGGAAGCAGAGACAGGACACCTGACCCAAACTGACCCAAGAGGCATTCCATGCCACAGTACGTCATGCCCAGGATGGAAAAACTGGGAGCAGGAACCTGAAAGAGTACAGTTCATGGCTCGCTAGTCAGGTGGTGAGCAGTTATATCCTCTTCCCCTGTATTTCCCTGGTCATTATTATTATTGGTGATAGCAGTAGCGGTTTATGTTATACCTTAGTTACTGGACTGTTATCTCAACCCATGGGAGTTACATTCTTTTGATACTTCTCCCCATTCCCCCCCCCCCCCCGGAAGTGGGGGGGAAGAAAAAGGGGAGACTGAGTGAGTGGGCTGCATGATATATACTCAATCATAACAAGGTAGATGGAGATCCAGACACCTTGAATTACACTTATTCAACCCATATTTAATACAAATAAAGCCCATTTCTGTACAGAGAATACCTACATAAATTCATAATTATCTATAATAAAGTTAAAAGAATAAGATAAAAACAGGACTAATCAACTTACACTGAATTACATTGGAAATGCCTCATCCACCCCATTTGCAATCCTGACAAGACAGACATCAAGCATTCAGTTTACATATATACTTTCCTTGTCAGATTGCACTCATTCAAGAAGCTATCAAATGACCTCACGTCTAGGTGGAGCCTATTCACGCCTTTAACTTATTTTTCTCTAGAGAATTCAGAGTTGAAATTTTAACTTGGAAATCATTCTGTTTCCTTTTATGCAATTTGAACTTTTTTCCTAATTACAATAAGCCTTGCTTCATTTCCTCATCTAAGCAGAATATCACTCTGTCAGATCAACTACAGTCTCCTTTACTCAAATGGCTAATTAACCATGTTGTAGAGGTAAAATTATTTTTCTCCACTGTATTTAAGTAATCTAAAAATTGGGGTTAACACATGTTATTGTAAAGTGGTTTTTGCAATGGTCATTATACTCTATCTGCATATTAATAAATGTACTGCTTACAGTATTTAAGCAAGATTCCATTGGGGGCCTGTAAATAGAATAGAGAGATAGAAGAATTTGCGTGTCTAAGGAAATGAAACAAAGTTTACTTTAATCAGTAATCTTAAGCAGCTGTACACTTGAATTTTGCATCTGTTTTGGATAAAATGAAAGAAATCCTTCAAATTCAAGATGAGGAAAAGACATACCCAGATCATATTTACTTGCACAAAAAAAAAAAAAAAAATGTTAGCTGTCAGAATGCTTTTCAATACTCCATACCCATTGAAGAATAACTCTGTTAATAGATTCTATGTTCAGTCTGTACGTATCCAACAAACACCTTCATGTCTATTCCCCCTTGTGATTGGGAAGCATTTTCTCTAAACTTTGACATACCTGCCCAAATATTCCTCAGAATTTCATCCAGAATCCACTGCCTACAAGAATTTCAACCTGTCTTAGTTGTTGATGCACCAAGAGCACTGCTGAGGATTGGCCTCCTTCTCTACCTTTGGCTCAGTGTATCTTTCTATCACAGTTGGTATAATTCAGTTGAAAACTTTTACAGAACACAGGGTTTTTCGTTTTCTTTTTTTTTTTTGGGGGGGTTTGGTTTCTCCTCCTGCATTCTTACAGGACTAGCAGAAACTAATAATTAGGGATTATGACTTCTAGACTCTTGAGCAATAATAGCTACTTCTGCATTATGTTATTCAAAATGTAATGAAAGATGAGGAAACATCAGTATTAGCATTGCAAACACATACTGGCAAGTTTTTTGATGTATGTGCTTTCTGACATGTCAAGTTTCCAACAGATACCTATGGTCATTTGAATAACAACCAGACTTTGAGTCATGGCAAGGACAAACAGCTGTCAAGTGCTGTGCCCTGAGCCCTGGAGAGCCTCCGCGTCTGAGGTGGAGGTTCTGTACATTGCTTTTTGGATGCCACAAAATATAAAACAAAAGCAGGAAGCAAGATGTATTCTAGATGAGTCTTCAGACATTTGAATAACTATGACGCCCTAATCACATCTAGCAGGGACTGTACTGGTCTCTATAAACTATCTGAAGCTAGATATCAAAAAAATTCAGGAAAAGCTTAGATTGCTTTTTGGCATTGCACAAAATTCACTGCAAAAATGAAAGAGAACTTATCATAACTTCTTAAAGTGCCTCAAACTTAAAAGTATTTGATGCATCACAAACAAACTGGTATAGGAGGGTTTTAAGGACAAATTGATCAACCATACCATAATTGAGTTAATATAATATTCAGGTTTCTAGACATGAAATAAATAAAAATACATGTTTAGAATTACTATGACTGCAGCCAATAAATAGATTTCATCACTATGGTTACAAAGATAAATAGCAGCCACTAAAGCACAGTTAATTGGAGACAAGGAAGATTGAAGCACTTATTTCTCATATTAATCTATATTTTGATGAAAGATTGGCCACTGAACAGACATGAAAAAGCACTGGTATGAATTATTTATGTGAGCTAGATGAAAATATTAGTTCTGCTTCACAAACTGTTCTGGTAGTCTACATTTGATTGCAAACTATGCAAAATTATTTGTAAAAAGGAAAGGAGCACCAGCATTGGTGTCTTTCTTGGAATACCATTCCCAAGGATGCTCACAGAACATGCGTAAGGAGAGCAGCAAGTTTTGAGAAAAGATGGTAATTGTTTTGGTTTTCAAAAACTGTGGTAGTTCCCTCTTCCTGAGAAAGCTCTGCCTAACCTTCCTCATGCTTTTACTATCTGTTCAGGAAAATAGCTAATACTATTAGCAAAACATTTTTTAATTCAGTAAAACCAAAATAAACAAAATAGAAAAAAATAAAAATTAAAAGGTTCAAAACAGCAATAATATTTCTGATGGAAAACTTTTAGTTAGTCTGGTCTTGTGGACAATTTTTCTGGAAATCCACACGTGCTTTCTGTGGTAAAATGTGCATGCTCCAGACCTGATCATTAAGCACCTTTGTTTATGGTGTGGGTGGATGTTAGGGGAGAAAAGTGAGGTGGAGAGACTGTGGAAGAAATGTTTAACCCTTCTGAAGGTTTGGTTGTGTTTTTTGCATTTTGGTTGGGTTTTTTCTTTTTTTGCATCATTTACCTGGGTGCAGCAGTAGGGTACAAAATTTGAGAGAGTTGATGAGTAGTGAGTGCTTTGCCTCTCCCTCTGATCTCCTGTTCCTCTTCTTTTTTAACCCTGATGGAGTAACTGGAAACATGTGAAGAAAACTTCTTTAGACATTGACTTCACAAATGCTTGGAGATCAGTGAGAGACCACTGCTGCCACAAGACTCCCATCAGGATGCCCAGTGCCCAACCTCACAATATGGGCCAAATGCTGCATTTGAAGATTTGATGTTATTTTCCTGAACAGCCTCAAGACTGTATTTTTCTGGAGTTTATGGTTTCTGGAAAAGCAAAAAGATTATTCATCTTGCCAATACTTAGCTTTGGACTGAATTAAAAGATAATTGAAAATACTCTGGTGAAAGAGAAATCAACAACTGTATTCTGGGAAATGGCTACTGAATGCACACATCAGAACAAAAAGAATAAAAAGAAATAAAAATAAGATCAGAGAATTCTATCAGTCTTATCTTGGAGAAAAGTAAAAATGGGGAAGTGGTCAAATCATCATAAAGTTAAGACTATCTGGAACCATTGTAGTCTATGTTGGCCTATGTTTTCTTGTCAACTGCTTTTTTTCCTTCCAGAAAGAATGAGAACTCCTCATTCTCAGTCTGTGGGTTTGGATGGATGCCCTACAAATGCTCTGCTTGCGTTGCTACTCTGAAATCCCAATGGGAGGAGGGAATCTGTTTCTCAATTCTGTAGCGTTAAAGAGCCGAGGCTTTCCAGACAGAAACCACCCTGATATCAAGTGTAAATTAAAGTAGTCTTAAAACAGCACTGGTTTATACTTGTACCCTGTTTATCCACTTCATTCCTAGGAAGCTGGAAGCATCTGGAAAACAGCCCCCTAGAACTTTGTCTTGCTCCTGTCACTGCGGGAGTCTCCCTCTTCTTTCTACTGGGGACCAAGAGAGCATTTAGCCTGAGTTGTTCTCTTGAATTCAGTGATGAGTTTTTTTTTATTCTAGGAATTATTTCAGAATTGTATATGACCCCTTTCAGACACACATACAGTAAAGAACCTTCAGAGTCACAGAAAAATAAGTTCTAGGCTACTTGTAACTTGAAAAAATGTTGTCTTCCAGCTATCAGGCATCCTCTTGAATTTTTTTGAAGTTCCAGGCAGAATGAGAGTAATTAAGTGTTTTTCTTAAAGTACTAGCTTTTTATTGCAGTCAGGGAAAAGACACCAGAAATATATAAATGAAAAGAAGAACAAGAAGAATTTCTGCAAATACCTATTGTGAGGAAGCAAAAAAGAGAATTTAATAAAGCAAATTCCAAGTAATTTAACTGTACAGAGCAGCTTGCTTAATACTTCAAAGAGGCAAAATGTCACACATCTGGCTCTTTGATCATTAATGTTGTTCATTGTTTCATTAAAGGAGAGGTCATTATTTCTCAAGGAGTTATTAATGCTTGCAGTAAGAAGTGTACAGTAGTTTTATCTACAAGAAGGTGAAGAGGACTTCTAGCACACACGAAGGCTCAGAGTTATTTTTTAAGCCACAGACGTGGAAGTGGAGAGGGGATTTCAGTGTCCCTTTGGCTGCCTCTACACAGCTCCCCAAATGAATCATTTGTGTTACCCATTTCAGCAAATATCAGTATTTATTAACAGGGAAGTGATTTGCTGAGAAATTATTGGTTATATACCACTTGAAAATCTGAGGCTAAGGAATTCAGTTAAAAACTGGACACACTTCTGTTTCAAATAAAAATGTTTCAATGCAGACATGCCATGGTTGCTCCCCACTGGTCATCCAGAGAGTGATATTCCTTTGCAACTACCATGTTTCACTAAAGTGACATTTACAAACTGAAGCAATGATTTCTATTATTTTTTCCAATGCTATTAAAACCAATAGGACATTAATGTTTTCACACGTATTTTAACAGTGATATGTAATGTCATTAAGCACAATTATTTAAATAGTGTCTCATAAGCAAACATTCACATTCATATACTCTGCGTCATGTTAGTTACTTTCTGGTAGAGAAATGCAACTTTTTTAATCGATAAGAAGTCTTCTTTTGGTAGCTTCTTCAGCCTGGCTATTTGCCAATCTCTCAGTGAGTTATGTGTGTGCTTTTCCTAGTATTTAATAGCATTAACAAATTTGTTATTGTCTACTGTTTTATTTAGGCATCAAACATTAGCATTTTTAGCCTACATTCTCTTAAACTGTATTTCCCATTCTCTGTTACCCTTTCAAGTTATATTCTTAACTCACAGTGCAGGCAATTGAAATTAATGAGCACTCCTTTTCTGCTCATTTTCCAAACTGAGAACAATTTCTTTTTTGAATCCCTCTTTCCAGTCTATTGAGCAAAAATGGTCTCTGGAGGAAGGCCAGGCTTCCTACAAGGACAAAAACCAGAAGACCCAGCCATAGCTTTTAACAACACAAATAAACCCCACCTGTAGCGTTCTGAAATGTTCTGATTATCATATTGATACCTTCACATATCAAAAATTTCTCTCCAAATTGATAATTTAGACTATGCTAATTGAAGCCAGAGAGTGCAGTATTTAATTTCATGTCTTAGCGAGAGAGGAGGGGAAGATTGGGACTAGCATACTGTTTAAGAGTGAGGAAAACACAAAATGCTGTTTCTGAAAATGAAAACTGTCAAGGAAAGCCAAATAGTAAGAGAGGAATAGTAATGTTCATACTGATGCCAGTACAGCCAGAATGGTAATACATTACACACTGCACGTTGTGTTGTAGTCAGTGATACAATGTAAAGACACCATTTGTAAATTTTAGTAGATATATATTATCTCATTGATAAATTTCCCACTTCGAGAATTTAATTTTTTAATTCTTTTGTCATAAGAAAATATATCAGACTGGACATTTTCTTCATCAGGAAGATTTTTTTAAAACCCCAAGCAAGCAGATATTAGTTGGCATGAGTACTCCACATGAGCTAATGCATTTGAATGCAGTATGTCTAATATTAACTGCCATGCACTTTTGGTTTCAAAGATAAAGATTTCTGATTGCACAAGAAGCAAGTTGACAGCTTGCCTGGATATATAAAGAGGATAAGGAACCATGCACTTGCATGTACAGTGTAAGCCAATGTCAGAGCCAATATTGCCACTGAAAAAGGATTTACATGCTAGTAATAGTGTAAAGGTTCACCAGATTATACTTATGTTTCAGTGTTATCTCACAGACAAAAGGTAACATTCTTAAAGATTTTCTTTTCTTTTTTCTCTTCATATTCATAGTCATAGATTAGCCACTACATTTGCATAAGAAATTAACTCAATCTCTTAAATAAATGGTGTGCTTCATGTAATTAACTTGCATGTCTGTAGTGTCCAAATATACAATAGCAAAAAATGTGGCTTTGATTCTAGTTACAGATACAGGATATAGTCTGTGTAGACCATCAAGTAATGTACCTCTAAAGTGAAAGTTTTACACGTGAGATTGCATCTCTGAAATGGAAACTTTCAAGAACATTGGCCAGAGAAAGGAAAAACTAGATTCCTTTACACTCTCCTATTTATTTTACCCACTTACTCTTCTAACCAGCCCACTGCAAACATCACTAACATATTTGCAGTCTATTGGATATGCCATTTTTTTTCTGTACGACATTAATGATCAGATACTAGTTTCTTTTCTCTAAAGCTCTAGAAAATGTATATTTTTTGTTAGAAATATATAATTAATGTTCACAACCAAATTCAAAGAAATCAACACCGACCACAAAAATACAATTATGTCATTCAAAGTTTCACATCCATAATAAAGTTATTAAATTTCTCATCTAAGTTCATATGACATTTCAAATGACATTTTTTCTGATTTTGCATTATATCTACATAATTTCAACAACCAAGCATGCACAGGCTGAATCTTGGGAGACATCAGAAATCTTACAAAACAAAACAAAATTTCAAGCACTCATTTGTTTTCTTCATTTTTACTGCCTTCTGTGCTGCAGCCTTTAAAACTCTGGCCCACTCCCTTATTGGATGCAATGTTTAGTGCAGCCAATGTCCCCTTTCAAAGGAGGGAGATAAGCATTTTCATTATGTGGCTAGCAAGGCAGCCCCCAGTGGTACATCATCTAATAATCCTTTCCTTCTTTTTTGGCAACTCATCCAAACCTTTCTTAGGCTCACAGAGCATTTGATCTCTGACCTCATCCTCAACTCAAATCCTCAGTGACAGCAGCCTGCCCAGCACTACCAGCCTCTCCAGAACCCTTGCATCCATGAGGCTACTGGGTCAGGTGGTAAAACTGCTGCTCCAGACAGTGCAGCTGATGTCCAAAGGCAATGAAATACACTTCCTCCCAACTCCCCCCCAAAAAAACAACCCAAACCCAAACCAAACAAATCAAAACTCACCCCCCAAAAAAAAAGAGAATTTAGAAAATAAAGAGAACCCTCTTAAAATCCTTCATTCCTTGATCATCCTTGTCTTTTGTCTTCTATACAAGTGAAAAAATGACAGAGGACTCTCAAGGAAATGGTTAGACTTGGCAAAATGTATATGCAGACATTGTTAATGAATTGTATCCTTGCTGATCCTGTGGACTAGATATCAACCTTTCTGGAGACTTCTATATGGCTACAAGAATTTTTAGCAGGTTTCTGCTTGTAGAGTGTATTATTAATGGTCTAATAATAAGCATGCTCTGAATGCAAATGCCAGTTAAGGTCTGGTACCAAAAAAAGTATGTAAGATCTCTCACAGGATATGTATTTCAGATACTTTTTGATGAAGGACATTTAGTGCAGCCAAGCAGGGATAGGTAAGAAAGGTGAGATAGGTCAGAAATAGGTGAGAGAGAGGAGAGATAGCCTCTTTGCTGTGGCCATTATGGTACTCAAGCATCAAGACTGCCTTTCTTTCTTCTCAGGGAAAAGGGAGAGCACCTGCCTGTCAAAAATGCATCTCACCAGCAGGAAGGGAAGGAAAAGAGGTGCAAGTTTAGGGTAGGAATGCTGAAGAGGGACTGTTTGGGAGAAGTAGACATAGAGGGAAGGAGAATGAGAAGAGGCCAGGCAGAGAATGTGTCAGCGCCTGTGTGTGTCCTGGCAGCAGATAGAGAAACAAGGCACCTCACAGAGAAAGCCAAATGAACTATCTGCCAATGGTACTGGCAGATTTGTCCAGCCAACAGTGCTGTTAGTATTAGCATTGGTTTTATCTGACAAAGAAAAAAAAATGGAACTAAGAACTTTCAGACTGAAAGGCTTTGAATTTTTTATATTTTAAGTAATATTTCTCTAAAACTATTAACCTTCGGTATCTTCAGAAGGGGCTAGTGAGATTTCAGGTTTTGGATACCCCACATGAAATGAAAATGGCTGATTTTCAGCAGACTGTAACTCTACATATAGGACAGCATGTATTCACAGAAGATGGTACTTTCACTTGATGCAAGATTTTCCAATACAGATTTGGGAGAAAAAGGAGGAAAAAATATATAATTCATGCTTTGTGCTGCCAACAGTAAGGTCTTTTGTAAATATAGACCACTTAAAGAAGTGGCTTTGATACAGCTGCCAGGTTTTTTGCCCTTTAAACATAACTGATTTAAAAAATGTGTTTTTCTCTTTTCATTCATGTTACCTACCTATTTTTCTAATTGTGACAATTCAGTTGCTTTGGAACCATGCTTTGTTAAATTTTGTAATAAGTCAAACAAAGCAGGAGAAGTTGAAAGAAATGGAAAGTTCTTAAACAAATACTAATATTTTCATAAAGGGGAGAGGGAAAAATTTCCTTCACCTTCAAGTGATTTACAGAATCTGCTTTTTGGCAAGCCATTTTGGCACAATTCCTCTCTTGGATGTCATCACTGGTAACAGATCGGATGTCTACTACAGGTCTTCAGGAGCCCAGTGAACTCCTTGATGACATTTTGGAGCAAATACAATGAAAGTATCTAAGTAACAGCCCTTATTTTCTAGTTCTGATGCCTGAAGATATTAGAACCTCATATGTTATCTCATCATAGAATCATAGAATCATAGAATAGTTAGGGTTGGAAAGGACCTTAAGATTATCAAGTTCTAACCCCCTGCCATGGGTAGGGATACCTCGCGCTAAACCATGTCACCCAAGGCTATGTCCAATCCGGCCTTGAGCACCTCCAGCGATGGAGCATTCACAGCATTCCTGGGCAACCCATTCCAGTGCCTCATCACCCTCACAGGAAAGCATTTTATCCTTATATCCAGGCTAAACTTCCCCTGTTTAAGTTTGAACCTGTGGCCCCTTGACCTATCACTACAGTCCCTCATGAAGAGTCCCACTCCAGCATTCCTATGGGCCCCCTTCAGATATTGGAAGGCTGCTATGAGGTCTCCATGCAGCCTTCTCTTCTCCAGGCTGAACAGCCCCAACTCTCTCATCCTATCTTCATAGGGGAGGTGCTCCAGTCCCATAATCATCCTCATGGCCCTCCTGTGGACTTGTTCCAACAGTTCCATGTCCTTTTCATGTTGAGGACACCAGAACTGCACACAATACTCCAAGTGAGGTTTCACAAGAGCAGAGTAGAGGGGCAGGATTACCAGCTGGTCATGGTTAAACTTCATGATGTTTGCATCAGCCCACCTCACAAGTGTGTCAAGGTCCCTCTGAATCTCAAGCATATGGCCATTGTTTTGTGTTCTCTAGAAACCAATTTTTTTTTTTTACTGGGAGCTCATACTTTTTTCACTGTTTAGATATGATCCTAGTCACACTGTTGGATCAATGACCAAATATTTACTCTTGGTCAAAACATTTATTTTTCAGCAAATTATGTGGTCACTGAGAAGATTTGATGGATTAAGCCTTTGCCAGGTAATTGACAGAGCACTGTTGAAAAAACAGTTTAAATTTGGGAAAAGTCATACTTCTCTACATTTCCCAAGCATTTTTTGGAAAGTCCATTAACAAAAATATTTTCAATTAATCCTGAGAGTGCAACTGGAAATAATTTCTACTCTGATTTTATGTTTATTCCGGGGTGAGGAATATGTATGCTTATGTATGCAAGCGTACACATGCACACATATGCATTTTTGCAGAACAGAAACCTCTTGAGGTGTAGCAGGTCTGCACTGGAGTTCCATTCATTAGCTTACCATATGAGACTTAATTAACATGTGTAGCTGTAGTTTTAGGGATTTGACAGGCTCATACAGTCATCCACATCACAGAGACACTTCTACTGTCTTCCTTTAACCTCCTATCCTGTTTGAGCCTGGAATTATGGTTTTAAAAACAAATCTTGAAAGATTCAGTTAGAGAGTTCTCACAAAACTAAACTAAGAAGAAGACAGGTGCATAATACTGCATATATTATCAGTCACTATAGATCAGTGGAGAACAGGTTTATATGTTTTTCACTAGTCAGGATCTAGAATAATTGAAAGAGGTGGTTTAAATTAAATGTTTCCTTGTCATATTGTACTAATGTATGAGAAACAAAAAGTGAAATTTGAGACTAAGCACAGACAGAGTGCAATGAAACATGTTTCTACAAGTATTCAAGACTTAGGCCACTGTGTCAATGGCTGGAAACATCTCATTTGCCATTATATTTGCCTTTTTTTCCCATACCAACTGTAATGGTGACAGTTGTCAACAGGCTTCTCTGTGCAAATAAATGCAATTTTGTCTCTTAATTGTCCTACCTCCAAGTAAAAGCACAGAATATTTGATGGTGTTAAATTACCTATTCTGGAAACATCCTGTAAATCATTTTGTTTGATATTTAATTTACATTACTGATGTGGAAATTCAAAACTCACTTTGAGGATGTCATGGGTTCAGCAGCAGCAGTCATTTTTTTCTTTTTCATAGTAGCTGGTGCAGCACTGTGTTTTTGATTTTTGGCTTGGGAACAGCGCTGATAACACCAGTGTTTAAAGTTATAGTTTAGAATGTTTAGGCTGGCAGAGGACTTCCTGAGTTTCATGCTCTGTCAAGGAGAAGGAGAAGCCGTGAGGAAGCAGAGACAGGGCACCTGACCCAAATTGACCAAAGGGGTACTCCATACCACAGCACATCATGCCCAGGATGTAAAATGGAGGGCAGAGACCTGGAAGGGTAGGGGGGTGCACTGCGTGGTTAGACTTGGTATGAGATGATGGGGGTGCACTGCTTGGTCAGGCTAGGGGGTGAACTGTTGTATTCTTTCCTTGTATTTGCCTTGTCATTATTACTAATGGTGGTAGCAGTAGTGATTTATGTTATACCTTAGTTACTAAACTGTTCTTATCTCAACCTGTGGGAATTGCATTCTTTTGATTCTCCTCCCCATGCCCCTGGACTGGGGAAGAAAGAGGGGGGAGTGAGTGAGAGGATAGGCAATAAATTTTTTTCCAGTCTTAATAGAGGGAAAACAATTCATGAGATATCAGCTACAGACTGAGACAAGGCACATTTTCAGATTTCATTCAGAGCCACCATTATTTGACAAGAAGCTGCACAAGACCAGTTGCCTTTTTAGGGACACAATTAAGCTTCTTAACTTCAATCCAGTTGTCATCTTAAAAAAATAATGAAAAAAAGAAATTAAAAAAAAAATAAAAAAGGAGGTTGATCAGGGCCTTCTCTGAGATACAGCTCATCATGTTCCTGTGGTGCTTTCTGCTCTCCTTCTTTCTGGGACTTACGCTAGTAAACAAGAAATATACAATACTTCTTCCCCTACCAAAAAAAAAACCAGCTTCTGGCTTCTACTTTACTTGTATAGGTAATTAAAGGTTTCTCTCTGAGCTTACACACAGATACCAACATCTTACTATCAGTCAGTGTGTGCTGACCACAGAGTACAGCAGGCAAAGGGAAGCAAGTTCAGGGAATGCAATGCTGCATAGCCTTTCAGCAATGAACTAAACCTTGTTGATGATATACTAGGTGGAGATAATTTAAAATGGAAAAAAAGAACACAACAAACACCATATTACTCTTTAGCTAATCAGAACTACAACAGGGGCCAAAAGCATCCTTATTCATTTTACAATGATGACAGTGAAGAAGGACAAAACAGAGTGAAATAACACCCTGCCCAGCTTTGGCACTTACAGTCTAGCACATCAGGAATAATCTGTGTTGTTCAATCAACTAAACCTATTCCTTGAAAAGTTTTGTTACCCATAACACAGAAGAATTAAAGGCGTCCTCTACTGATTTTCAGTTATCCAAATAGTGAAGATGTGCAAAGGTTTTTAGAATGCATGGCTAAACCATGTGGAAAAAAGTATCAAGTTGCTTCTATTTCTACTATGCTCATAGGTTTTCTAAGACCATGTTTACCATCATCAAGAGACAGACTTTAATTATATTAGCAAACCACCAAAAAAAAAAAAAGGTAACTTCCTGAAATTCATGCTTTAAAGATAAGCACTTCTGTATGTAGCAAAAGTGGCAAAAAGTTTTCACCTCCAGGCGACCTATGAAGCACAAAATTACTCACGGTGTTTGGGGGGCCCTAGTATGAAGAAAGGCTGAAATGGCTGTAAACTTCTATCAATCAAATAGGACAGACTCAAAGACAGATGGTTGCGACTCATGCAGCCATGCTGTGTGCCCATTTCCTCTCTCAATAAAAAAGGCAAGACTAAGTACATGGGAACAATTCATATAATCCTGGGAATGTAGTAGAATTTCCATTTTCTTCCTTTTTTTACAAGAATAACCATTAACATGTGAAAATAAAATAGAGGAACTACAAAGGTGCTTTTCCTATTTCCTAAAAATTTCCTTCTACAAGCTAGAGGAGTATACTGGTATATAATTAAAAGATGAGCCATAAATATGACAGAACAGGACATAACTAAAGATGTTTCTGCAAACGTTCTTTCTACTTAAATATTATGACTTAGCATAGAACTGGAAGAGGACATACAACTTTGCAAGATGAATTTACTCATACATTTAGGATCTGAGAGGATCATCTATGCAATTTTCTGCAGTGTTTTTTGACATAGACTATTATGTCTGAACCATCTTCTGGAACTTTCAAGATAAAAGACAACAGAACCAGTGGGATTTTAATTTTTGTTTATTACCATGCCTTCTACTGGTAAATTACTACTTTTTCTTCTCTTTGGTCCTCATGTTAAACTTATATAAAAGTATTATGTACATGTCTGTGTGTACATGTTTGAGTGTGTATAAAAGAACATTTTCTTCAAGGATTTTTTCTTTGAGTTTGACAACGTCAACTGCATGATTTCCATACTGTACCATCTGTGTGGTTCATAAACTTTGAATGCATTTACCTTCATGTAACCCTTTTAAGAAGAGCTGTCCTGTCAACCTGCATTTTGCTGGCAGAACCCAGGCTGAATTATAACAGGCAATCCAGTGAACCCTGGAAACCTGTGACAGACATTGCTTCTTTTCTGGGATATATTATGATCTTCTCTAGTGTCTTGGCCCCCCAGTCCTGTAACAGCTGTTTATCTATCCACACTGACAGTGGAGCAATAAGAGAGCAATAAATGCAGAGGCACATGCAGAGAGCAGGAGTAAGAGCTGGGTGAACAGCAGTACCCCTGGACTTGTGCGACTGTCTTAATTTTCTTAAATGTAGATGTTATCAGTGTCTCTACCTAAAGTTGCTTTTGGAGAACTGATACACAGAGAAACTGGATCTGTACTCATCCTTCTGGCTGTTGCCCACTCTTCCTTTCTAGGAACATAATTTTATAAGCAGACCCATCAAGTTGCACCATGCCTGTCTTTTCACTCAGCAATTGCTCAAGTGGGCGCATGGCAGGAGACAGCAGTTTTACATATCACTGTTCCCCAGCAGATTACTTGAACTGATCATTGACAACATGACTCACACCAAAACAAACCATAACTATATGAAAATACACTTTACGTACAACATATTTTTTCTATACCACTTTGCTTGCTATCACATATTCCAGCATGATTTACCCTCTTTCAGGTGACAGACTTCTCTTTCAGTATGTACATTCGGGAGCAAGCCAAATTCAACATGATTCATGCCATGAAGAATTTCACTGACTTCACCTCACTTTTGTGCTCCACTGTTTATCTTGCAACTGTGGGTTGAGACAAAGGATCTATTTATATTGTTTATAATGGAAAGGCTTATCAAGAAAAGGAGGGAGGTGGTGAGCTGCTAAGGCAGGCATTGGAAATTTCTCCACCCAGTAACCCCCAAGACCATTTTCAGTTTCTTTTAATTCTCAACTATCAGCTGTCAAGAATACCACTCAACATTGGGTGATTGGTGATTGGGTTGGGTGATTTTTCCTCATCTGGAAAAAGGAGTTGCTGTCAACATATAAAATACTTGCTTTCCTATCTGGGCATGGCAGAGTGCCATATATGGGAAGAAACAAGAGGCCAGTTACTGAGATCTACAGATTTGTCCCTATAAAACAGAGAGTGGCATTTAATAGAAGCTGTCTGAGATGATTTTTCAGAACAACACGGCAAAGATAGCAACTATGAATTTTCCCAAATGATAAGAAATGTATTCCTCTCATGTAATATCAAGCTACATATTGTAGGCACAACATTATTTTAGCCATGAGTTAAAAATCCATAGTCCCATTACTTTACTGTTTTCCATGGGATTGGGCTAAATGTAGCAGTTGTCAACTATTCAGCTCCTACTTTGTGATCAACTGCTGCATTTCTTCTTCTTCAGACAATTTTGTAAGCCCATCCTAGAAAGATCTTTGAATAACAGAGTTAGAGCTTTCACTATTTCACCTAACTATGGACTTTCAGTATCCTTCTAAGCTGCTCCCTTGCTCTTATTGTTCAGCTCCTCAAAATACTAGTTTTCCTTAGTTTCATCTACGCTGCTCAATCTCAGCCTAGTACGAACAGGCAGGTAAAGACTTGTTGGTCTTGCTATGGCTATTTCTCAGCTTTTGACGTGTTCCCTGAACGTAGGTCAAAATCTGTCTTCCTACTTCAGTGAGCCTTTCTGAGAAGGCCTTATCTAGGCACAGAAGTCACAGGTTTTCTGCTTTCCAAAAGAAGCCTACTGTTTGCGTAACTTAGTAACCAGATACCTCGAAGTCTAGTCCCTCCAAGAATATGGAGCAGAAGGGTTAGGCACAAGTTGGCACAGACTTCTAGGATAGCAGTTAGTAACTTTGCAAGCATGAGGTCAATTTCATGTGTTTGAAATTTTTAGTTACTGAAAAATTGGCAAAAAAGGTAATGTGCCAAATCCAAACTCATGTGTCTGCACCCTTATTTCTTCACTTCAGCTAAAGACAACAGCTTTGTTCAAGAATGCAAAACAGCATGGGAGACAGGTTAGAGAACAACTGTGGCTAGCCAAAGATGCTGGATTCCCTGTCTGTGGGAAAATGAGAGTTCCTGAAATTGGTTTCAGACCAATTAGGACAAAAATATAAAGAAAAAATAGATACAACAGAAACAGAAATCCTCAACAGCTGGAAGCTCCCTGAATCTTTTAGTAACTAAGTAAACCAGACAAAAAAAAAATATTTCATGTAACAACTGCGGAGGTCACCCAAGGATGCTAGGGCAGACTTGTTAATAGGCCACCCATTGCCAAGGCTGTAGATCTCCCTGGGCCCCCAAATGCAGCAAAGACCTGCCAAAACCAGCCATGAGACAACACTTCCTTGCTTCCTAAGTAAATTTCCAACCAGCAATAGCAACCGTACTTGCAACAGCATGCCCCAGTCTTGGATAGCAGACATACTTAGTTTTAAAGAGAGGAGTAATTGGTTCTTGCTGTCTCCACAAAGAATAATCATAGCAGTGACTTTGTGCTGCAGTAACATTTTACTAAGTTGTGAAACAGTTCAGAATTAATATTGCTGTATACTCAGTCTTAAGATCTTCCTTTTTTTGTAACATTTTGAGCCTTAAAAAATGTGGTTTAAAAAAACAGTTAACAAAATCAGATCTTTATTGCTAACCTTGGTGATTCAGACAAAATCTGGTTATTTTATGCCATAAAATCCCGTTGAATTTCCATTATGAGGGCTAATGGAAAACCCCATTGGATTATCCTTTGACGTCAAAACTGGCACAACACAACCTGCAAACTTCTGACTCATAATGTTAGCAGAGACTTGGAAAGTTCCAAGGAATCTTTCCTGTATTTAAACCAACATAATTCCCTGGGAAAGAACACATCCAAAGTCAAAGTTGTCTTAAGACATTTTCTGGTGATTCCATTTGGGAAGAGATTGACCTTCTTTTAAGGAACTGGCAAGGAATTCCATTTGAGTTTTTACGGAGAATGAAAATGAATATTGTGGGGTTTTTCAGTAGCTCTAGTAGGTAGTTTCCTATAAATGAGAATGAATAATTTGTACTTAAGAACTGTGTAATTAACTGGGGATTTCTGTTTGTCTTGGTGTTTTAGACAAAAAAAGAGAAAAAATTCTAGGATTCATTCATTTATTTTCTGATACTTTGCTATAGCATCAATTGATCGATCTAATTTATATGTCTATCTACAGTCTTACAAATTTTATCTAGTTTTGTCTGCAGAATTTTCAACATGAAAACATATTTTGGCCTTAAATATAACATATTTATTTTCAAAAGTTTTCAGATCCCAATCCATAGCCTGCTCCACTGTAAGGAGTTTCATGCAGTACTAGAGAAAATGTGGTCTTCATTGTTAAAATCCTGCAAATCTGCTTTGGAAAAAAAAAGACCCCAAAAAAATAATTCTGGTTTAGACTTTTCCACACATGGAAATTGCAGTTTTACGCATCTATCAGTATAGATGCATGACTGTGAAATGAGTAATATAAGCAAAATGAGCTTATTAATTATCATTATCAGATGAGGTAATTTATACACCTACTGAAATCTTTATTTCAAGTTTAAGTACTTAATTATAAAAGAAGTATGAGGGATAGTAATGTAAGCAGTCAGAAAAATAGAGCAAAACCAGACAAACTAAAAAAGAACCCAAAACAAAACCCTGTTTTTCTGTTGTGGCTTTTTTTTTTTTCATTTATTTATTCGTACGATTCACTATAGTGAAGATGGTGCATCTTCAGTAGGTTTTCTGGGTGCATGGTTTTATAACAATATAGCAAAAAAAACAACCGCAAGACATTTGCTCTTAGATTCATTCCAAATCAAGAGGCAACAGTGTCATGTTGAGATTTCTGAAAGCTTAGGATATTGGTAACACTTTAAACACAGCTCAAATACCCTATAGCAGAAAAGTAATATGAAGTTAAATAAAAGAGGTTACAAACTGAGGTAGATGCAGGCTTTATATCACTGATTTTCCTTTCCTTGAGGAACTGAATTATAAAGTGTTGTTTCTTGCTTGGGCATAACAAAAAGCTGCTGCCAAAATGAGACAATGGTATTTCAAGCAGACAGGAAGTTTTTTTGGCTAAATCTGTTCCAGACAGTAAATAAATAAGATGAAATGGAACTAAAACTTTCAATTGGTGTTTTTTGCCAATTTTCATCCATTAAATCTTCAATTTTAAATCCTTTGATATTATCTCAAACAGCTGATCATTTTGAAATACCCATATATCTTAGTTTCGAATTCAACATCTCAGAAAATGCTCATATATAATTTTGGTAAAACACTTAAAATCTGTGACTTTGCAGGTCCCTAAGAAAGATTCAGAAGATGCTCGCAATTTTTCTTTTCTCCAGAGTTGCCAGCAATCTGTGTGATGAATGGTTTGCACAAATCTGACACTCTTAGTCTTTCATCTGGCTCTATATAATACCTTCCAAGCCTGAAAACAAATCCATTTAAATCAGCAAGAGTTACAAAGCAGCTGAGAGATCTGACAGCACCAAGTAGGCCTACCTTCTGAGCCACTGCAATAGCTGGGATTTGTTATATAGGTTGAAACACCTGGGAATGAAGACAAGGACTTTGCGATGTGGAAATGATGAGCTTGGGTGCCTCAAAAAAAAAAAATGTTACAGTTTCTACAAATACACTATGTCCTTTTTAGGATGTGGTTCTTGTAAGGTCTGAGGACTATTTCAGAGGTTTGTTAACTTTTTAAAGTCACAGTTTTCACTGGCTTCAGGAATCAACCTTTAAACTCATACAAAAACTTTGTCTCACTGCTAGTTGTTTCTCAGCCTGAGGAGGACTGAGAAACCTGCTTGCATGACTTCAAAATACCGAGTGTCTATGAGCAGTGCCAAATCATACAAAGTTGTCATTAATTTGCCTTATCAAATTTTTTTGCTCCTTAATTTTAAACATAACAGTATGATAATTCACTGGAAAGGAGAAATAGTCAAAGCATTACATTCTACCATACCTCATAGTTCTTTCAAATTTGTTTTTTTAAATCATATTTGTGATGGCTCAGTTGTATTCAGAAGTGTCTATAGCAAACACTTCATTCAAATTAGGATGTAAAACATGGTAGGATAAATTCTAAATAGATGTTGATTTGCTGATGATAGTACTTTAAATTGGCTTGCTCATTTTTGAGTAAAGGCACAATATGTTTATTATATATGTGTAATAACCTTAAACGGTTTTAAAATTCAGACTTCTGAAACTGCTATAGTGGTCTTGAGCATTGATACAGATACAGTGTTTTCAAAAAAGGTGAATTGCCCAATGACTCATAAAATAGATATGTACAACTCACTGTGGAAAAAAAATAGCTGTGTGCTAAGTGAAAGTGGAAGCCGGAACTGATTAAATCTTTTCTGGTATATATGTCTTTTTCCTTACATCAGGTGAGGGATACACACTTTTACTCCTACTTTATTCAGTCAGTGCATAATTGACTAACCGGAATTTGCCTAAATAAGGTGCTGTGCATATTCCAGGAAACCTTAGCAAGCCCTTTTTTTGTTTCTCCACACTCATAACTGTCCTGGAAACTGTTGCTTGTTTCCACAAACAGCATGCTTATTTGTCATCTTTGCGGAAGAAGAGCCTCTAGAACCATTTCACAAGCAAACAGTATTTCTTCCTATTTTATTTGCTGCTGAAAAACTTAAATTATTTAGATCCTCTGAAGACCATTGTAAATTAAATATTCATATGGTAAGCCCTGATTTTTTTAATGGCTGAGTTATCAACTTCATAGGGTTATATCTAAATTCCAGGAAAAAGAGAAACAACTTCTTTTCCTGACACCCCAAAAATGTGCACAGGAGTATGCTTTAATTCTTGGCTTTTTTTACATCTTGGCAGCCTTATAGTCTCCTCTTGTTCTATAATACTATATAAATCAAAAGTAGCTACTTGGCATCTTGATTCAACTTTCTATCCCTGGCACTACCACTGACAATAAGCTTAAAGCAAGCTTTGCTGAGTATAACTTTTCACAACCTTATATTGACTTTAAATATGCTCGTTACATGATTTCACTAAGATATTATTTAACAGTTCCACTTCCGTCTCTTGCAAACATGGTTGTCATCTGAAGGGGACAGTAGTATTTTACTTCCACGCTAAAGTTATTTCCACAGGATAGTACATAAAGTGAGAAGAAAACTGGACAGATACGAGAAAGTGGTCTTTCATAAATAAGGTGTGTCAACCTCAGTGTGATGTGTATGCCTGCATTCCTTTAATGGGCCTATCGAAATACTTGCATTTGCCCACTGGGCAGCAGAAATACACATGTTCTTAGTAAGCATCTATTTAATTAGAATCCCTTCCAAAGACTCCTAACTCCTTGACTGACCTTGTATAATGGCCCATATGATTATGGAAGAAGGTTGCATTCAGAAGCACTCGATTCTGAGAATCACTGCTAAGAACAAGTCATATGGCCAAATGTGCCAAATCCAGTGTTCCTGTGGAATGATGTAATTATGCCTAAGTCACTTTCTTTCTGCTTCTCTATTCAAGTCCCCACCAATGACACCAGTACTTCATCATAGTCAAACATGCTTTACATCTCTCATGACCAAGGCAATCTCAAGGCACCTGTAAAGGGTTTATCTGAGCATTTCAATATACTGGATCAGATTGATGAAACCTGATCCTTTGTGGATCCTTACACATCACTGGCCTGTGTTCTAGGTCTCCAGAAGCCACACAGTTACACTCTCCTAATGTGATACTTTGCTAGTAATCTTCTAATAAGCATAATTTAAGGCAAAAAATAGATAAAACAATAAAGTAAAAAAAAATAAAGAATCTAGTTTTAGTTTATTTACATGGAAGACCATTAGAAAACAGAAGCAAATTTAAAAAAAAGAAATAGATTAAAATAAAGCCCTTTTTTTACAAAGTATCACTTAAGTCTCAGTAGAGCAAAAAAAAGAAACTTTTTACTGGGTTAAGTAGAAGGGTTTTATTTTTTTTTCACTACATGTTCTTTATTTACACTTTCTCTACATAGACATTCATTATTATTAGTAAACTTCTATCCAGAGCTGAATGAAGAAAAAAGAATGGCACACTCCAGACTGACTGAATCCACAACGTCTATCAGCAGGCCTTTAATATGAGCAAAGAAGGGAAAAAGAGTAGGAGCAAAGGTAGGGGGACTGGAAACTGAGTAAAGAAAAAAAAAGGAATAAGAAGCAGAGGAGAAATCATAAGTAAGTTAGAATGGTGGTAGTTCAGTTAGAAGGGGTTGTTCAGAGAAATGATTAATGAAAGCAGTGAGGGATTCAAGGAGAGGGAAAAAGGGCACAAAGAAATGGAGTAAGGATTGTTTTGATGCATTAAGAGAAATGGTTGACCAAATCTTAAATGACCTTCTGAAGGTAATTGCTTACACCTAAGGATTTTTAACAGAACAGAAATGTTTTCTTTTTTATCATTTGCAATTTTCAATATTTCTAACAAATGGCAGGAAATCAGTTACCCGGAATGTCTGCTCCTGGAGAGTGTCATCTTTTTTTCCCCTCTAATCCACTTCAGGGATCAGCTGCAGCCCAAGGAAGTCTGTGCCACTAAAGGAACCTCCAGCCCAGCCAGACGAAGATGCTCTGGTGTTACTATGTGCTTTGAGCTTGTGACATATAAACATACACTAAAAGGGATGCAGAGTGAGCCTTCTACTTCTGTACAACATTTCTATAATACTAGTTAAGTCTCACAGTCTTGTATGCTGAGCATTTTGCTATTTTATGTTGAACTGTTGCTGAGTAATAAATGGAGCTAACCTCAGGTTTTATATTACTTCATCGGTAAAGATTCAGTAGATCAGGGGGCATTCTGTTGGAAAAACCCTGAGGGGATAGAAAGTGAAGTAGTCTTCCCTGCTATGAATGAGTAACTCTCCTTCCCAGTTTTCTTGAAAATGACATCCCACTCTCTACCAAATTACTCAGAGCAAGCCACATCCTGTCACCAATATGTGAAGGATGTAAGGTCACAAGGCATGTTGTTTTCTTCCTAAGGACATTATGGAAATGCTTAGGTTGTTTTGATCCCTAATTTAAGCTTGACCATCTCAAATACTTTTAGAGATATGATAATGCAACCAAAACACAAATGTTTGATTGCCAATTCTTTATATAAACAAACTAGAGAGCGCTTAATATTTGAAAGCAAAAACCCTTGCAGAACAGAAGCAAATAGGATCTGCATAAATCTCAATAGCTGTCAGCCTTCAGTTAGCAATCGAGGGATTCAATGTCAGAGCCTTCATATAGCCATGACGAAAAAACCATCATATCTTCTCTGAACCATGTTATAGTGTCATAGAATGGTTTGGGTTGGAAGGGACCTTAAAGATTATCTAGTTACAACCCCCCTGTCACAGGCAGGGACATCTTCCAGTACACCAGGTTGCTCAAAGCCCCATCCTACCAGGCCTTAAACACTGCCAGGGATGGGGCAGCCACAGCTTCTCTGGGCAACCTGTTCCAGTGTCTTGCCATCCTCATAGTAAAGAATTTTTTCCCAACATCTAACCTAAATCTACCCTCTTGCAGTTTAAAACCATTCCCCCTTGTCTTGTCACTACATGCCCTTGTAAAATGTCCCTTTCCAGATTCCTTATAGGCCTACTTTGCTACTCAGAAACTGCTATAAGGTCTCTCCAAGGCTTCTCTTCTCCAGGATGAACAGACCCAGCTCTCTCAGCCTTTTTTACAGCCCTCTGAGCATCTTTGAGGCTATGCTCAGGACTCACACAAGCAGGCTCAAATCCCTGTCACATTATGGGCCTCAGAGCTGAACATAGCACTGCAGGTGGGGTCTCACGGGAGCACAGCAGAGGAGAACAATCACCTCCCTCAATCTGCTGGTCATGCTCTTTTGGACGCAGCCCAAGACACAGTTGACCTTCTGGGTGCAAGCGCACATTGCTAACTCATGTTGAGCTTCTCGTCAACCACATACCCAAATCCTTCTCCTCAGTACTGCTCTCAATCCAGTCTCTGCTCAGCCTATATTTGTGCTTGGGATTACTCCGACTCAGGTGCAGGACCTCACACTTGACCTTGTTGAAATTCATAAGGCTCGCATGAGCCCACCTATTAAGCCTGTCAAGGTTCCTCTGGATATCATTCCTTCCTTCCAGCCCATTGACCACATCACACAGCTTGGTGTCACTGGTGAACTTGCTGAGGGTGGTGCATCAATCCCATTGTCCACATCATCAACAAAGATGTTAAACAACTGTCTCAGTAGCAACCCCTGAGTGACACCATTCATCACTAGTTTCCACTTAGACATTGAGCTGTTGACTGAAACTGAGTGTGACCATGCAGCCAATTCTTTATCCAGCAAGTGGTCCATTCACCAAATCCATACCTATCCAGTTCAGAGATAAGGGTATTATGTAGGACAGTGTCAAAAGCTTTGCACAAGTTCAGGTAGATTGCATCACTTGCTCCTCCTTTATCTACTAACACTGTAATCCCATCACAGAAGACCACCAAATTTGTCAGACATAGTTTACCCTTACTGAAGCCATGATGTCTGTCACCAATCACCTCCTTACTTTATATGTGCCTTTGTATAATATCAGAAGGATTGGCTCCATGATCTTGGCTGGCACAGAGGTGAGAGTGACTGGCCTGCAGTTCCCTGGCTCTTTATTTTCTTTTTTTTTTTTTTTATTTTTAAAAAGGGGGGTAATAGTTCCCATTTTCCAGTCAGTGGGAACTTCTCTGGAGTGGCATGACCTCTCAAACATAGTGGATAGTATCTTTACCACTTCATCTGCCAGTTCTCTCAGGACTTGCGGATGAATCTCATCAGGTCCCATGAACTTGTGAAACTTCAGATTCCTTATATGGTCTTGAACCTGATCTTCTCTACAGTAGACAATTATTCATTCTTTGATTAATTGCTTTTTCTGCTGCAATTTAGGCAGTATGGCTGGAGCACTTGCCAGTGAAGACTGAGGCAAAAAAATACCTCATTTTATATCACAGCCTTCTCTACATTCAGGGTAACCAGGTCTCCCATTTTCTTCTGGAGAGGGCCCACATTTTCCCTCATACTCCTTTTATCCTTGTGTCCCATACAGTTCTGTGGGTGTTGTGGGAGATGATATTTTACTGTACTCTGTGTGGATCACTGGAGAAAACACAGGCATTCCAGAGGCTGAAAAATTAAACAATTAATTTTATTGTAAACTTTCCTAAAACTGTGTCAGGAGGAGCAAGTCCTGGCAAGTTCTCATCTTATAGAAATGTGAAGTAGCAGGAGAAAAAGAAAAAGTAAAGAAAGATGGAAAGAAAACAGAGAAATAGGATCACCACTCATCCCAGGGATTGAGGTGTCTTCTCAGCCAACTGAAATTCTTTCAGTTGTAGTCCATTCCATTGTAGCCCTTGTGATCCTCTTAGCCTTCCTCGTCAGTGACCCCACCAGGTTCCAGATGCCAGGGTGCACAATGTGGCTGCAGGACTGTGCTTTTTTATAGGGCCCTTCTCTCCAAGAGCCCTCCCACAAGTCAGACTCACTCGCATGGGATCTGGTGAGCCTCAGACCCAGCTCATGTTGTGCCCTGACAGGTGCCACAGTGCCTGTGACACTGTCTCCAGACAGTTCGTTGCTGGGCAGTTGACCTTCACGGCCTCAGGGTAGACAATAAAGAGAAGTATCCCCCATCTTGGTGGAACAGGATCCCTGCTCTGCCCTCCAGCAGTCTGCTCAAGTGATAAGGAGCTGTCAGGTCTTTTGAGTCGTTTTGAGACACACACAAAAAGGGACACTTGACCATCATACTCTGACCTACCTACAGAAACTTTCCTTGTTGCCCTTGACAGTCCTGGCCTGATTTAATTAGGTCGGGGCTTTAACTTTCCTAACATGATCCTTGGCTACTTGGACAATTTATGAAACACAGGATTACAATCTCTTCACACTCCTGACTATCAAAACAATATCAAGAGATTTTAACTTGTAACATTTTCCATATATTGGAATTAACAAATTCATTAATAAAGTCCCAAGTTCATACCATACCTGTTGAATGAGATCTTTGTGAGTGTTGAGGTTTAAGCTCATGAGCATGGGCCAAAAATGCAAATACATTGTGAGAAAGAATTCAGGAGTGAAGCTGAAGGGCCAAGTGAAATGTTCAGCAAAATCACTTCTATGTTGCATTATCAAAAACTTGAAGAAAGAAGTCAAAAGGAGAAGAAAATTAATTGCCTTAGCTGTGATTTAAGCTTTGTATTCATATTAAGACTGGGTTGGTTTGGTTTTGTTGTTTTGTTTTTTTTTTTAGTGCTTGCCTGTTGCTCTACTACTTCTTCCCAGCATGAATGGGTAAACCAGCCTTCACTCTTCCTCTCCTGCAGTAAAGATTCCCCTGTTAAAGGTATACCTATACAAACTTCTGTAAAGAAACGGATCTTCCTCTCTTTTCCACATACATCATAAATCATATTCTTACATCAGCCTAGAAAAAAGTACATTAAAAAAAGAAAATTAATACCTAAAAAACAAACAAATAAACAAAAAAAGTTTTTGGTGTACCTGAAGTGCTTCAGTGTTAGAACATATTTTCTAAACTCTAGCTGTGATGTGACTTGCTGCTCAAACCTACTTTGCTTCATTAGGCTAGTGACATGGGAGCACCAAGATCTTGCCTTGGTCATGAGTGGAGCATGCTGACAACAGGTCTGAGCATGGTAAACCATGGCAAACTTAGCAATACAGGCAAGAAGAGGGCATGATAGACCTTGGTGCAGGTTGCACATCAACAGTGGACAAAACAACAGTACCTGAAACTTGTGGACAGGTGTACTGTGGCACTACCATGGGCTGATCAGATTGGCAGGTTTTGCCAACACCTGTCTGGAAATGTGCTCAGTATAGAGAGCAAATAGTGGGACATGGGCAGGAGTGTGCCCAAAGCTGCAACTGCAGAGCCAAGCTGCTACCCCAGCCCAGTGCCCAGATTGGCAGGAGGGTGCAGTATGCTAATGCTGGCCTCATTGTCTTGCCATGGCAGGAATCCAAGGTGAAGAAGCAGAAGGCTTGAGGAGCTTCCCAACCACTCTTTAGTTCTACTGGTTCAAAAGTTGTACCTGTGCAACTGTAATATCCCGATTACAAATTTTTTACTGCCTAGGAAAATCTCTTCCCAAACCTAACAGTGAAATAACCTGGAAATGTTAACTACTGCAAACTGTAGTCACTGGGTCAGTTGTACAAATCAGTGATGGAAAACCTTAGTACACATTTAAAGTTATAAAATTAGTGCACATTTAATTTCACTACTCAAAGACTTCATTTTTTTTTTTTTTTTGCTCACAAAGTTATTCTTTAGGCCACCAATACACTGTGAGAAAACTTAGAAAACTCTGACATAGCAGAATGTACTTTGGGACTATAGGCCTTTTAAAATCTTTATAAATGCTAGCAAAGCAGTACATAAAGTCATCTGTGAATATCCAACAACCTATTTCCAGTGCAGGACAAAAAATGAAAAATAAAATCCTAGATGAGAAGGTGCTGTGAGTTGGATTCAGAGAGATTGAATGATGAAGGATTATATGTCAATTGAGGAAAAAGCTGGCTCACTTAACTTTTTATTTCCAGAATGTGTTTTTCAAACCAAGCCAGAGGTGTAACATTCCTCCCCAGCTCTGGATTTTGGGGGTTTTGGATTTTTTTGTCAAGGATGAGGGGAAGGTGACTGGGCAAGCTGGATGCCTCTGAAACACACTTCCACTATAACTGTTTTTCCATTCCGTTCTTTGCTACTGGGGAAGACATAAAAAGGCAGGCATAGCTTCAAATAGTTAATCTATGTACCATACTAAAGAAAGAAGCGTTTAACATAGCTGCTAAGGGAGTAGACAAGATTTATGGGCATGTTTTATGGTGCAAATGCTGATAGCGAGGATAAATACCGCTTATTTTATGCTAGGCATTAAATGTGCGACCCAGGAAAGTTAGCGGTGCTGGAGCGATTAAACCAGCAGGATTGGAAACCACGCTCCTCCCCAACCTTTGCCCAGCAGTAAGAGGCCAGGGGTTTCGCGGTCCGTGGGTGCCACCTGGTGACCATTTTCCTACTGCCGGAGCCAGCGAGTCAAACCGCTTCCTACCAGCGCCCTCTTCGAAAGCTTTTCAGAACTGGAATTACAAAAAACTTAGAACTAATACAAAATATTAACAGGAAAAAAATGCTCTGTTAAGCAGTGCCAGGGAATAAAACTTATTCCAGGATTCAACGTATTAGAATTACCATCTCATAAGAAAAATTATAAATATACTTTACATTTAAGGAAACTTTTAGCCACATGGACGTCTTACCTTGCTACCTACTACCGCAGAAACATAAGTTGAATAGCTATTTTTGTAGCTCAGACAACAAACAGGTCTTCGTGCACTAAGACAATCAGCATCAAAATTTAAAAATGTTCTCAGAACAGGACAACAAAAACCTCACATGAGATTCAAAGCATATTTGCTATAATTTTACCTGAAAAATTTTCACCATCTATGCCAGTGAGGGGCAGAACAAATTCTGTTATTACTACTACTGCTTCTCCTTACTGTCTGTTTCTGTGGACTGTGGATTACCATCAGACTTACCAAACTACATCAAAAATTAACTGATGGACATAATACTGTTTTACAGTTGTGGGTACCGGCAGTATCACAGTGCCGTCTGCCTGCCCTCTTGGGGCACCCTTCACTCTGGGGTCCGAGAGCAGCATAGGATGCTTATCTCCTTTTTCAGGCACACACAGGATCCCCAGCCAGGAACTTCAGGCCCAATTTATCAAAGAGGTGAAGGGCCTTCCGACCATACTTTGGTCCCTCTTGCATCCTCCTGCCACCTCTTCTCTGAGGCTGGCAACAGCCCAGTGAGGCTGCCAGCAGTGCACAGAGGAGCTTGATACTCAGCTGGAATCCCAGCAATTGCAAGGTAGAGGAAGTGGAAGAGGGAGGCTAAGAAGCAGAGAATTACAGGAACCTGCAAGGAATAGCCAAGTGCTGCCAAAAGCTGCTTCCAGGAAGCACAACAGACCGGAATATGGACATAACATGGTTTAGCGGGAGGTGCCCCTGCCCATGGCAGGGGGGTTGGAACTAGATGATCTTAAGGTTCTTTCCAACCCTAACTATTCTATGATTCTATGATTCTATAACTCCTTTGTGCTAAACCTGGGAGAAATTAAAACTCATATTCTGTTCAATGCATATTCTGTTAAAGTCATGCTCTGTCTAATCATGGTATTTGGGAAATGTCAAATCAGACCTGGGTTTATCAGCTGTGTAAAACATTACAGCAAAGTTATTTGTCCTTAACAGGAGTGTCAATACTAGAATAATGCAAACTAAACTAATGCTGAGAGCTTAACAGTAACAAGTAATTTTATATTAGAGTAGGTCTAAAATTTAGCTTTGAATGGGCATCTCAGTTTCAGATAATTAGGAAAATTCAAGTTTTTTTCCATTTTCTATTACTTTGTTAGTAGCACTTTCTATTTTAGGCTATCAGTATAAATGGACAATGTAGTCCAGAAGAAGTGCAA
The DNA here is from genome assembly GCA_032466535.1 of Forpus xanthops. NCBI lineage: Eukaryota > Metazoa > Chordata > Aves > Psittaciformes > Psittacidae > Forpus > Forpus xanthops. The sequence continues at coordinate 30,066 of JASSUY010041489.1, forward strand.
AAATCCTCTTTTCATCTGGAGCAATTTTGCGATCTGTAGTGAGATCTGTAGTGAAACCAGTTTTTCTTGTGGGAGTCTGTAACATATTTATCTACAGACTAGTTTCAGAAAGTAAACAGTAATATTTTGTTTCATCTTATACCTCCCCTGCATGATCACTTCTTTAAGAACTAATGCAATTCCCTCTCACTTTTCTGTCACTCAGCCTGACCTCTCCCACCTTTCCCAGGGCTCCTCCCATAAAAGATGCTGCTGCATGAAGTCTGTTAGGAAACACGTTTGCTGTTTATTAAATATTTAGCAAAGAATGTGAAATAAATATTTGTGAGGGGTACCCTGATGATGTCAGAACTCAAGAGCAGGACTGTGAACCACCTATGAAAAAAAAATAAATAAAAAACTGCTGCCTTCCTCTTTCCCCAAGAGCATTTTAAACAGGAATTACCTTAAAGTTTCATTTCAGAATGCTGTAGCATAAGGCTTTCATTTTCTTTACTTTTGAGCGAAAAGGTGAGAAAATGTTGGAACTACATCAAGAAGAGAATAAAATTCTCATAAAATGGAAGAGCAGGAAGAGAAGAAATATCGCAGTAAAGCAGTGAGAAGAGGGTAAAAAGTGGCAAAGACTCAAGTTTCCTTTTCCTTTTTTTTTTTTTTAAAAAAAAAAAAAAAGAGAAACAGAACAGCTGAGAGTAGATATGGTGAGAAAGCTGTTAGAAAAGCCATCACCAAGCAGGGAGCTCTACTCAGATCCCAGACACCCTCCTCACACATCACAGATATTCTTCAATAAAATTAGATTTAAAACCTGTGTGTCATCGCAGCTTGGAGATGAGGAGAATAAGTTTTTGTGCAGCATGATTTAATATAATTTGAGTTTACCTATTTCCTTCAGTTTCCCTTTTAAGGAAAGCCTAGATTCTGCCGAAAGTGAGAGGACTCAACTCCACATTATGCCAGCGACAGGAGTAAGTGGGCTGCACTAATGGCACAACAAGATCAATAGGAAATCCCAGTCATCCAGGAATTCTAGAAGTCACCATGGACTGGCCAGAGGGCAAAGATTTTGGAATGTCACCAGAGGAGGAGGTGATGCGTGCTGAAGAGGACCCACCATATAATAAACTGTCAGAAAGTGAAAAGCAATATGCCTGGTTTACTGGTGGGTCCTGCCATATTGTGGGAAAGCACCGGAAATGGAAGACAGCTGTATGGAGTTCCAGACAACAGTTGTAGAAACTGTTGAAGGAGAGGGTGAATTGAGTCAGTTTGTTGAGGTGAAAGCCATCCAGCTGGTCTTGGACATTGCTGAATGAGAAGAGTGGCCAGTACTTCGTCTCTATACTGACTCATGGATGGTGGCAAATGCCCTGTGGGGGTGGTTGCAGCAATAGAAGCAGAGCAACCAGCAACACAGAGGTAAACCCATGTGGGCTGCTTCACTGTGGTAAGATATAGCTGCCCGGGTGTAGAATCTGGTGGGGAAGGTACCATTTAGATGCTCATATATCCAAAAGTCAGGTCATTGAGGAACACCAGAACAACCAACAAGTGGATAAAGCTGCTAAGATTGGAGTGGCTCTGATGGACTTAGATTGGCAACATAAGGGTGGATTATTTTTGGTCTGGTGGGCCCATGACACTTCAGGCCATCAGGGCAGAGATGCAACATACAGATGGGTTTGTGATCAAAGGGTGGACTTAACAATGGATTCTATTGTCCAGGTTACTCATGACTGTGAAACATGTGCTGCAATTAAGAAAGCTAAACATTTAAAGCCTCTTTGGTATGGAGAATGATGGCTGAAGTACAAATATGGGGAGGCCTGGCAAATTGACTATATCACACTCTCACCAACCTGCCAAGGCAAGCGTCATGTGCTTACCATGGTGGAAGCAACCACTGGATGGCTGGAAACATGCTTTGCCCCATGCCACTGCCTGGAACACTATCCTGGACCTTGAAAAACAGATTTTGTGGTGACATGGCCCCCCAGAGAGAACTGTTCCAGTGGGCTCAGGCTGCTCTGCCCCAGCTTGAGGCCAGTACTCTGGCCAGGGCACCCGTTCAACCAGCCACAAGCCCACCAATGACCCTACCTGCACACCCTTGGCAGCAGAGCTCTGCTGAAGGAAGGGGGCACACAGCAGTTCCCGGGGGCAGGCAGAAGAGCTGTGATGTTAAAGGCCATGAAGGAGGGGACAGAGCAGAAGTGAGGCAACATGGCGGCAACCACTCCTCCTTACCTCAACCAGGACCCATCACTGCGCAAGGACACCCATCCCACCCACTGAGTGTCTATGAAACACGGTTTTGAAACACATTGACCAGCTCTGCCTCTTTGGGGAGTGGGAGGTTGTGGTGGGAACTGGGGATGTGGGCAGGAACTTGGGCAGAAAAAGCCACCTCTGCTGCTGCCTACAGTCATGGCTGCCAGACAGAGGCATGGTGGTGGTGACATCGCTGCTCCCTGGTACTGGGAGTCAGGTCAGATGCTGCTGTCACTGATGACAGGGGTGATGTGTCCCCAGGAGAAGAAATGGGCTCTAAGACACTGTGGTGTGAGTTAGGGATTTAATAGGGCCTGAAGGCAGTGGGTTGGGGATCCCCTGATGTGTTCTACAGCTCTGGGTGCCCAGGCAGTCCCAGGCACTGCAGGGTGTACAGGAAGGGAGGTGGTGGTGGGGCACAGAGCAGGTCCTGCGGCAGCACTAGCTCCTGTGAGGATGTGGAGAAGGAAGCACTAGAGCTGCTGCAGGGAGAGCCCCAAACGCTGCAGCAGCACCTAGTTCAGCATCTGTAATGGAGGCAGCAGCTCAGTTCTGGGACTATACTGAGCCCCTGTCATGGGTTCAGCAGCAGCAGTCATTTTTCTTTAAGCAGTAGCTGGTGTAGCACTGTGTTTTGGATTTT